>JAZHYW010058687.1:0-63947 GCA_037355805.1 Ixodes ricinus
TGGACAATAATCTTTTTAACAGTGAAAGGTACAAGCACTTTCATATTGTATCATCATGGAAGCCACCTTTCGTAGAGCCCCATTACGTGAGCCATGTGTTTATTCCAAGACATGTCAAATTCAACAATGAGTCCCATATATCTAGTTGAGTCTACCCAGGTACAGGAGCACAAAAGCAGAGGTTACAAGCGGAACTGTGCAGGCAAAAAGGAACATTAAAGAAACCCGGTTTTAAAGGATTTCTAAAACAAATAAGTTGGGTTTTTAGGGGGTTGACCTTTGTGCGATTAGAACTATACCAATCCATTAGGTGGACAACATTTGATTGCAAAATGTTTACAGCTTTGGAAAAGTCTACATGACGTGAAACAAGTAAAGTATCATCCGTATATTGAAATAATCTACACCCATAAAGAACAGATTCCAAGTCATTAACATAAATATTAAAAAGCAAAGGAGACAGCACCGATCCCTGAGGAACACCGGCTTGTAAAAACTGCGAGGTACTGTGTACTTTGCTGACAGAGACGACCTGTGATCTTCTGTCCAACAGATTCGCTAACAATGAATGAAAAGGACCACGGAAACCGAATTTCCATAGCTTTTTTAATAAAAGTTCGTGGTTTACCGTATCAAAAGCTTTGCTCACATCCAAGAATACTGCACAAGAGAACATGTTACCTTCAAATGCCGAATATATCTCATCAGCCACATCTTCCAAAAGTTGCTGTGTGCCACTTCCAGAAACAAAGCCGTACTGCCTGCTGGATAACAGCGAAAACTTCTCAATAAAATTATTCATAATGTAAAAAATGTGTTTCTCTAAAATTTGTCCAAGCACGGGTAGAATCGAGATTGGACGGTAATTTTCTATATTTTTAGATTGGCCACCCTTAAATATGGGCCTTACAACGGCAGTCTTCAACTGGTCCGGAATCACACCCGAGTCCATAAAGCTGTTCATCATGAAAACAACAACATCTTTAATATATTCGAAATTACGCTGAAGACAACCGACAGTTATGCCATCTATGCCAGGCGACCTGGTAGGTTTAATGCTGAAGAGCGAAGAGCGCAAGTCATCTTCGTTCATTGGAAAGAGAAAAGCAGAGGTTTCGTTATTATCTATCTCAGCTCTCAGGCTCAGACGTATTTTGGGGGACATTGATGGGATTTACAAAAAAAGAATTGAAACGTTCCGTTATTTCCGTGAAGTTTTCACCGAAATTACGCTTTATCACGTCGTCCACAGTTCGCCTACAATTCGAACCTCGCAAATTGTTAACAATAGACCAAGTCTCCGCAGAGCTGCCACGCGCCTTTGCAAACTTTCCCTTAAAATGTTGCCGTTTGGCGGAACGAAGTAATGCGTTAGCCCTGTTCCTCGCTACACGGAACTCTGAACGTAATTCGTCATCCGTTGGTGCTCGCCGACTACGAGCCCATCGGACGTCTTTTTCTTTAATGGCGGCGAGGACGTCCTCATTTAACCAGACACACTCGGGTCTCCGTTTTTTTATTGTCACAGTACGTTTGGATAAGTCGTTGAAGGATTTGATAAGCTCTACGAACTTTGCGTGGACATTGAATTCAGAAACTGACTCGCGGAATGACTTCCAGTCAAAGGACGAAATAAGTCGGTCAAGTACATTATTGTCAATGATTTGCATTTTATGTTTATTACCGCTATCTATCCTCGTCTCCGCAATCGTCCCAAACTGACATGCAATGAAATAGTGATCGGCAAGTTTTTGGGAGATAACTGACGACATGACCACAGTATTTCGAGCTCTGACACAAATATGGTCGATTGATGACGACACCAATTTATCTACTAAAATTTCTTCTCTCGTAGGAGCATTAATGACGCATTCCACGCCTTCATTCGCCAGTATGTTGAGATAATCACATACCTCAGATTTATCCTGCTTCGCTGTGTCTATGTTCAGATCTCCCACCAAACAAAACTGCCCCCTGTTTTGCATCTTCTGGCAGCATTTCCTTCAATTCATCCAGATAGCCCCTCACACTTTGGGAGGAGGCCTATAATAATAATAATAATAATAATAATAAATTTATTTGTGAATGGAGAGCATAATCGAGGCACGGTGCGGGTTCGCCAAAGCCATCATGGGCTTGTGCGGCAAACTAGCTATGTAATTGCTAATAATAATAATAATAATAATAATAATAATAATAATAATAATAATAATAATAATAATAATAATAATAATAATAAATGTTTTATTCCGTGGTTTGCAAATATGCCATTTCGGTTCCGGAACTGATCCAACCCTGAGGCTTGCGGGATCAATTCCACCATTTGTTAAAATAAAGGAAGGAAAGGATAATAGCAAGTCACCCGGAAATGTTAGTACTCCTTAGAGAGAATGTCTAGGCAGAGTAGGCTTGTCTTGTAGATGAGTCACAAAACACACGCACTCACACACTGGAGCTTGTTTCACAAACTATCCGAAATAAAGTGCAACACAATCTGGCTCGCAGGGAGGAGCGTGCGATTTGATTAGTCTGTCGATAATGGAATAGTTATTCCTAGCACGAACACACTATGTACGCTTCTATTCGCAGAAAAAAGAATATGTACATGACACAAGCACGGTTCTGTTCAAGTCCAGACAAGGCCACACGAGTCATACTCCAAATGTGAATTGCACACCAGGAAGAACAATAAAGAGAAAACAATGTTGCACGCTAATACTAAATGAGACGAGCTGTTCATCAATTTCTTCAGTTGTTTTTTTGTACTGGCCTCGATGACGCTCTCTGGAAGTGTGTTAGGAGATGAAGGGCACATAATACGCGACGAACTCTTTTGCCGTAGCGCGTCCCCCAGCGAGGGGTTACAAAACGTGACGTATGTCGGAGACTTTTATGACTGACGAAGGGGAGCTTGAAATCGGTACTCCAAAAGTGACGAAGTACTACACTTTAATAATAATAATAATAATAATAATAATAATAATAATAATAATAATAAATTTATTTGTGAATGGAGAGCATAATCGAGGCACGGTGCGGTTCGCCAAAGCCATCATGGGCTTGTGCGGCAAACAGCTATGTAATTAAGTAATAATAATAATAATAATAATAATAATATAATAATATTATATAATAATAATAATAATAATAATAATAATAATAATAATAATAATAATAATAATAATAATAATAATAAGTACTAATAATAATAATATTTATTCAACTCCGGAAGGAGCAGACACCATTAATAAAGCGAGGGGCCCATACCAGGAGGTCTGTGGTGCCGCTATTAGCGCGAACATATATATTAAGAAGGATATGTCGCCTTCGATTTTATTGCTTGGATCCAACTACACAATGAATTATTACCGATAAACGACAATGGGACTGTGAACACAACACGAAGTGGACAAGACACACAAAAGTGAGCACAAGTGCGCCTACCAGTGGCACGTACTTTTGAATTACGCGCCAATATTGCCGCCGCTGCCCGCCGCCGCAAAGTGGCCACGCCGCCACCAGTGGTCGCCACCGACGATGCAAAATATTTAAGCAGTGCGATGTGGACTCTAAACTTACAAATTATCTAGCATATTTTTGAAGTAAGATGAAGTAATAACTAATTTTTAAAATTTAGTTTATTTTTTCTTGTTTTATTTACCTAGTTTTTAGTGGAAATAAGTCCCTACCGCCAGAATACGCAGCTGTACCCCTTACGATGGTGCGCGCAAGCGCAATTCCTGCTTTTTGTCCGGAGGTTGCTCATCTCCTCCAGCGTAATAAAAACAACTCTATGAATGGAGGCAGGCGAAGTTGGGTCGTTGGGTGAAAGCAGTGAGACTGGTGAAGCGTGCTTTAGTAAATGCTTGCCTCAAGAGTTACTATTCGCTGGTTTTCAGCTCGACAGGCTCTCAACTGCAAGACAGTGATATCTCGTAAGACGGAGAGAATGTGTGGCCCTTTGCGGCGACGGTCTGTTTCGAAATTTGTGACGGTGCCACCCGGTCATCAGATGAACGTTTTCGACAGAAAGGCCAAAACTCGTCACAAAAACTTGGCTGCTTCTGATCCCGACGGTGAAGTTTACGACTATTTAAGAGTGAAGTAAGTGTTTGGGCATCTTTGGGTATTCCTTACGACAAGTATTAAGTCTGTATTAAGCGGGCAGTCTCGTCGGACCTTTGAGTTCACTTCATTAACGAAGTTGCAGTTTCGTTTTCGAACATTTACCGGAAAAACTCGCTTGACGTTTGATTATCGCTCCACAGGATTTTGTGCATAGGCTCATGTTTACGCAGACGCGGCGCCGCAGGCCTTCGTGGTGTGGACGACTTGCCTTTCTGCGGCGCCGCGGCTCTCCTGAGCTAAAATAAATATTGTGGACCGCGTGTATGATGGCACAAGGGTACGCGTTGACCGCTGAGAAACAAAGACCGGTTATTTGGGCGTTTTAGTTATGACTACGGCATTGAGATGGCGCTGCTTGTGCCAGTGATCATCTTGCTGATGATGCCGTTGGCGACATCTTCCCTTTTTTACTAATGAGATCTTTACTCTGACTCGATGTAGCGTCATGGCCTTCGGCACTGTCTTGTGCTTCTTCATAGTGCCAGGATTGGGGCCCCGTGGATTGTGGCGTCTCCACCTCTGCTGGGGACTGGGCGCGAAGATGCTCTCGGTTGTGACAAAAATGTTTGCCCTCCACGTTTTCCACAATGTAGGACCTAGGTGCTGGGTCGTCTGCGACCACAGTGGCTGGGGACCACTGAGAGGTTCAGCTGGCAGAGACAGAAACCGCGGACCCAGGATGCAGACGCTCTAGACTTCTGGTACCTCGGTTGTAGCATGTCTGTTGGTGCTGGCAAATGTCCTTCAGTCTTGCCGTCAATTTCTGGGGTGGTAGCATCTCTTGCTCTAGGAGCTGTGCGATGAGTAGGTAGCTATGTTCTCGTCCTTCTTCCCATCAGGTGCTGGACTGGAGACTGGAAGAACTTGTCTTGGCTTGTTTCTTCATTTTAACAGGGCACCAAACAACAAGTATCAATGTCAATATGTTTTCGTTGTTCTAGGCTGGCTACCGACTGGCGGACAGGGTTTTTGACATCAAAAGGTACTGAACACTTCGAAGTTAACCAAATCTGAGTTACTTGAAAGTTGGTAAACAGACGAGCCTATGCAAGGTCATCACGGAGGTAGGAAGCTTCTGAAGGCGACGGGATGGCACCAGAAGTGAAGCTGGGGGAGATTTCCGGTTTGAAGAGACACGCCCCCAACGATGACCAAAAATTGGACGGAAAGGACGGCTGTTTTGGCGCCAACAGCTGTCTTGGTCACCCTTGGGGCCGTTTCCACCGACTGCAACCTCAACTTCTGGCATCACTTGGGAGTTGTTTGTTTGGCTGGCTTGAGCAGGCGCGTTGCCTCTTCTTCCTACCTCCATGACGGTCATACTGTGCTCTTTCTTGTTTCTCAAGCTTGTCTCTGTGATTTTATAGTATGAGTATTTTTGCTGTATTTATTGACAGAAGCACTTCATATACGTTATTTATAAAAAAGGCAAGAACACTTTAAGACCTCGTCCCACTCGAGCAACAAATACCAAAAAACGACAATGCGTGACAACGGGCACCAACACACTACCTGTTTGTCAGAGTACACCGTCCCACCTGGCAGACATGATGCAGAACCCACAAGCAAGGGAACTTGTTTTACAGTGGGACTCGAGTTGGCAACAAAACACTTCAAAATACACAAAAACAGAGTCCGGCAACGTGATTTTCATGTAATATACGCTGACAAACACAGTAAAAGTAAAAGCAATTGCTCCTTTCTTTTTTTTTTTAATTAAGGCTTCTGCTTATTTTTTATTTGTCCTCGCCAGCTTTCCGCAAACCATCATGGCCATTGACGCCAAACTTTTCCGAACCCCTATTCTCGAGTTATTCCTTGTTTCGGCTGTTTGAGGCGTTTGAGATCCCATGATGAGTGCTGCGGGATTTCAACCCAATTTTGAGGATGTTCTCATTCAAATAATTGAGGACAGGCATTTGTTGCAGGATATACGGCACTTTGACTGTCGCAAAGCATGATGGCAAGTCTTTTGCCTGCCGGAATGCCGTGTCCTGTGCTGTGATGAGTGGTCTTACTCTGTCCTGTAACTCCTCCAACATCAGCGTATCGTGTGTCTTGAAGCAATACCTAAAGCACAGGTTTTCATGAGCAAAACCAGCGACAGCAAATTCTCTTTCGTGACACGCCATGTCAGCCGCCAGCAAGTAAGCCACGAGCACTACGTACATGCTGCGGAGGGACTGGAACGAGCAGAAGCCGATGTGGCCAAGACCAAGGCCGAGCGAACCACAGGAAAAACGGGAGGAAGGGTAGAAAGGCGGGAAGAGAGGCAGCAGAGAGTACGAGCAGGATAAGTTTGTGTCCTAGATGTTCCTCAATGGGACCATTCACGGCGCTTCAAGTCGAATGACAGACAAGAACCTGTCCGTCATGTGTCGGGGGTGCCTGTCGGTACAGTGAAATGGGATCAACGACGCAGAACTTTGCAGTGTCGCCAGACAAAATTCAGTGTTTGTCGTTCTAGTGGGACGAGGCTATGAGAGGTTAATAGATTTTGGTTAGAAAAACATCATTGTCTTCTTCATTCATCCTATTGGGTGTGCAGCTTCTCATCCAGACCACATGATAGGCCACCCGTATAGGCTCTTAGCTGGATCCCATAAATTGCATACCCGAGATGTCTCGATTGTGATATAGCATTTTGAAGCACGAGTCGGAGAAGCCAGCCATATGATACAATTCAGTTGAGTGACGCTACATTTTGTTTAAGCCCAACGTTTGCTAACAGGTCGTGCTTTCCCACCCCTCAGGAAATTCAGTGTTGCGGTCGAGCTTGGTTGCGGACGGGGCTATGTTGGCCAGCACTTGGACAATGTAAGAACTCTCTGCCCTCCATGCCTTCGGGGCGGATGAATATATAAGTCGGCATCGGCATTCGGACTGCTGCAAGAGGTTTGAGCTCGAGAAATTGACTCGTATGCACTTAGTGAGATAAAAAATATTTCAACATTAACACACTTTAGTGCTTGGTTTTACTTTGTATGTAAAAACCTCTTAAAAGGGCAGTATTGTCAAATAGTATATAGGGAAGTCAGACAGGGCTGTGGCTCAATTCTGAGTGTGTGCAAAGCAATCATGGAAGGTGTTACATCCTGTTATATGCTCTTATAAATGTCATGAAAGATTAAACAATCAAAGGGTGAATAAGGTATCAAACTTTTTTTTTAAAGCGAGTTATGGACCATTTTTTGTACAATTATTATAAAAAGGATCACCGAGAGCTAGGTAAAGATAGTGAAATTTATGTGCCTTCGTGTTTGAAACTGGTCGTATGGTCTTTTAAATGTTGCTTGTCGAATCAACAGCTAATATCGCTTTTTTTGTACAGGAAGCTGTCGAATCGCTGATTCAGTGTGACACGTCGGAAGGCTATCTTGTAAGCATGCTGAATTTCCTTCTAGAAACTGTTTCCTGCCCGAGGTGCGAGAGGCATGGCAGTTATTTTTAGCAGTTGGTACAAACTTCTTCCCATACCTTTTTGGTCTCTCAGGCTCACTGCAAACCACCTCAAGATGTACCCACAACAAGAATGGTTGTAGACGAAGAATTTCTCCCATTTGCTGACAACTCTGTCGACATTTTCCTGAGCAGCCTGAGGCAAGTACAAATTGTCACAAGAATGTGTGTAGAGTTTGTCGAAATATGTATTTGTTTGCCATAGAGAGTGTTTACATCCTAGTAATGCCTAACGATCTATCTTTGGCATTTTAGTCAGTAATTATGGTGAATATTACTAAAATCCAGGCACCAGTGGTATTTGAACATTAAAACATAAATTTGAAAATTTGATTGATTGATTGATTATGGGTTTTTGGCACAACAGCGACTCATACACTATAAAATATAATACGAGAATGACATTTCACTGGTACGACAGTGAAAACTGTACGCTTTTCTAGGTGTGACATGGTCATATCTGAGGAAGCACTAAGATCTGAAGGAGAAATCCAGAGAGTTTATACTAGAGATTTTGAAAGCCTGAGATTGAGAGAAAGAGAAAAACGGAAACCAACAGTCGGGGGGGAAAAAGCCCCAGCTAGGCTTTTCAACACTTCTTTTAACACAGAATATGTTTTATCAGCCGAATTCCGTGAGAAAACCGTCGCTAAGAACCGTGTTATCAATTTTCACACTAAACTCAACGGGTACATAGACGTCACAACCACGTCACACGACCTCAGGTCACGTGACGTCAATTTACCAGGATAATTGGCATCACGTGGCCTCAAGTGATGTGATTTCAACTCCTCGGCTAAATCTAGTGGGAAATGACATAACTATGTTGTGCCACCTCAAGTTGCACCATGCCAATCTCTGCAAAGTGGTAGTTTGCGCTCGACACGTTCCCGGCCTTCCGGTCTTGTCAACACAGTCAAGCTTGCATAATTTCTTCCCGTCGGGCTCGGGAGGTAGCGCAGATTCCAGTATTGGTTGAGCAGTACAAGTAATCCTATGGCTTGACGTTCAGTTAGCGACACTGGGTCTCTCTCGTTTCAGCTTACACTGGGTAAACAACCTACCGGGGACGTTCAAACAGGTAAGCAGGTAAAGCGCTTGTTTGCGTCGCTCGTAAATATCGGACTTGCATTGAAAGGCCCTATGGCCACTTACGAGGGAGAACGGCAGGGAGGAGCTTCAGTTGTCTTGCCTCCAGTGGAGGTTTCTTACCTTCAACGACGCTCCAACGTCCTGTGAACTTTGAGCGCACGTGCGCAGCCAAGGCACAGCGGGAAGCATGGAGTGCGTGTTAGAGGCCGGACGCTCGAACGACTCGCCCTGCCGTTTTCATTCTATCTGTGACTATAGTTACCAATTTCATATGGTGCAACGCTTGTTATAAAAATAAATCGAACAATGACAAAATCTCAAATCCATGGCCTCAAATTGAGAGCATGGATTTTTGTGTTTTAGCGCGTACGGGCTGAAAGCGTAAGGGCCAGCAGATTTGGCATGCCTTGCAAAATTTGAATTCTAATCGTATATACCTGAAACTAGGCATGCGAACATATTTTTGAAAAGAAGTTTTATGTCTATTTTCTTCGGAGCTCAACTCGGAGGTGCCGAAATATTAAAAACGGTGCAAAGACGGCAGCCGTGCGTTTCCTATGCCCTATACTGGACGTTCGTCGTCTGCACTCTAATTTGTGAGGTTGGTCCCAGGGGGTCATTATTTGCTCATATATTTCGTTAATATTATTAATCGCAATTGTTTTGCTAATCGCCAGCATCTACTATTGGTTCTTAGCGTTTTTGCGTTCGGCGAGCCACTTAGGGGTGAGCTCGTAAACCAGTGTGCAGACAACAAACAAGCTGGTATAGGATGTAAGAAATATGTAACTGTCGATGCTGCTTTATTTTTAATATTTTCCCAGCTCTGAGTTGAAATCTAGAGAAGCTAGACATAAAACTTCTTGAGAAGTGACATTTGCGGGGCCAATTTCAGGTATATGTACATTTGGAGTTTGAATTTTGCAAGAAGTGCCAAATGTGCTGGTCCTATGGCCTCGCCCTGTACAAGTGCTTAATTTGTATGATATTCCTGTTTATGTTGTGGATGTCCTATACATGGTAAGAGATATATTTCTACCACTAAAAGCAAGGAATATAAGCTATATTATTACGACACCTTCACTCTTATTGCCGTTATTTGTGGTTTAGGCAACTTTGTTTTGGTACGATACGATACCATACAGTACAGACTTTTTCACCAGGTACATAAATGGGAAGCCAGGGGAAAGGCTACAAAAATGCTAGTTAACGTAGCTCAGCAGTTACGAGTACAACGATAATGTATTTAGCACAAAGTACTGAAGCACTTTGTTTAGTGCAGAGTACTGAGTACTTTGTACTGTACTAAGTACCAGGTACAGTATGCAGAACTACCCAAGTACTAAGTACTACTAAAAAGTGTTTAGTACAAAGAACTCAAACTGTACAAGTACAATTTAGTATCAAAGTATTAGTGTGTTATGAGTACAATGGGTAGAGTGTGTTTGGAAAATAAGTTCAGTGTGTGCGCATGTCAGGGATACATGCAGAAAGAATAAAGTATAAAACAAAAGTAAAAAAAAATGAAACAGGTCAATTAAACATTTTGAATTGGACCGTTGCACAACATCGAGATTGCAATTAAAATAATTGTTGATAGAAAAGGCAATACACTACCTACTTTCAGCTCTCTGTAGCTGTTTCTACATTTTGGAATTGGCCAAGGCTCTCTAGGCAAGTACCGTAGAATACTGTGCATACCGCCCATTCCCAAATTAGTAAGATCTGACCAAGAAAGCTCAGTACACTTATATGTAAAATTGATGACCAGGCAAGCGCCCATCCCCCATTTTTTTCACGGTTTTCTCCAAATTTTGAGTGGGCGTTTGCCCGATATTTTATAGTAATATTTTTTTTTTAGTTGGAGAGTTGAAGAATTTTTTTAATTTCTCACAAACCGGTTGTTTTAGCGAAGACTTTAAAACATTCCTACCAATGGGGCGGTTCAGAAAAAAACTTGGAGGATGATTAAGCTTTGCCTTTAAGAGTGGTATGACTCTCATCCGACTCTCATCTGGTTTATTTCGAAGAAACAGGAGTCGACGTGAAACGCACACCCTGAAATGCGTCGTCATCTGTCCCCGCCAGGTGTCAGACCTGCTCAGGATGCCAACTTCCTGTCAAACGATGCCATTACCGCCGCACCGACGCATCTCTCTTTGTGCTTCGAAATGAAAAAATAAAAGCCTCTAAGATTTCTAGTCATCCTTTGACTGCGACGTCCTAAACGCGTCGTTTTATTTAACGTGTGGTTACAATTGCACCTGTCGCAACATACTGCCAAGTTGCCTGCTGGCAACCTTGGCAGTACAGTGTGCCACGATTGTGACACCCGACAACACGACACCCCGGCTTTTGTGGCGTCATTTGGGGCCACTTTGGGACTGCTTGCGACACATGGACGGAACGGGACGCCAGACGCATTGGTTGGGGACACGTTGTGGGTGCCGCAGTGTGAACGACGTGCAGACGGGGTACCATTCGTCTTATGGCGTCGGTCGGGGCTGCGGTCCTGCTTTGTGGTGCCTCTGACAGTCGGTGCTTTTGGTTCTCAGGTCCAGACGGCCCTGAAGCCTGATGGAGTGTTCCTGGGCTGCGTCTTTGGAGGTGAGACACTGTACCAGCTGCGCGGGGCCCTGCAACTGGCAGAGACGGAACGCGAAGGGGTAAGGAACGATTCGGGTGTCCCGGGCTGCTACTAAGCATCCCGGAAGCCGTCGACTCTCGTTGAAGTCGCAAGTTTTGTTGGTCCCAAGGCCAATTCCGGTGGCATATACCGTAATATCCCGAAAGTGCCCCACCCCCGATGGATAACCCACTCCTATTTTCGACATGATTTGCTATTTTTTCAAGGAAATGCCGAAAGACAGCCCACTTCAGTAATTGCAGTGCCCTGGCCAATGGTGACGTCGGCCAAACTGGTGTTAGGTAGCTACGGCGGGAGATAAGCAAACATTCCTGACTAGGAACGACGGTTGTCTGTGCTCCATTGCCCCTCAGTGGGAAAACAGGTTTGGCAGGTCACAAAATACAAGAATAGCACTTTTCTCATTTTTCTTGATTGCACACCAGCCCACTCCTTATTATCGCCTGGTTTTCTCTCGCTTTTAGGTGGAATAGCTCTCGGGATGTTACGGTATTTGTGCTGCAGATTTTTTGGGGAAAAAAAGGAAATTCTTGTTAACGAAACCTCCTAATCTCCAAATGTTTAGTCCATTCGTCCGTCCAACAGTTTAGGTTTTTCACCACCAAATATAGCGGGAAATCGGCACCACGTGCCCTATACACCAATTCAGTTTCTCCGCTAAATTTAGTGGGGAAATTTATGTCACATGACCCATGCGCCAATTCTATTTTCTTGCTATATTTAGCGGGAAAATTGACAATATCTGACCTGTACAGTATCACTTTAGTGTGCCTAGAACAATTTCCTTTGTGTTGCGTTTGGCCTCTTGAGGGATACTACAACAAAACTTCGGCGCTTATTTCTTGGTCTATTCATGTTCAAGGGAGCAGCGTCACATCAGACACACTAATCTCTCGTTGAAAAAGGCTCAAAAGGGACTTTAAAACAAATTAAATGATTAGTGCCTGGTGGATGTCACTGAAGCCTCGTTTGTAATATCCGTCTAAGAACCTTAACAGGTGGTGAAGATCCCTGGCCTTGAACCTGACGTCATCCAGCCAGCTCTCCGGCCACCACGAAAAAAATCACCGGGACTCTTTTTTGTGTGTCCCAGACGTTGCTATTGTCCCTCTACAAGATTATAAAAGATTAACCCATCACCCAAGATTCGTACAAAAGCAGCTTTAGGGTTAGTTGTGGAGGCCCAACCGCTGGCGTGCTTCGGCCGCTTCAATGGCTAGAACGGCTAGGACATCCCGTCGACGTCAGCCTCGCTGCAGCTTTGCTCGTCCCGAGACAATCTACGTCACGATTGCGCCGGATGTCACATGCTCCTCCGAGCACTTGCCAGTGTGGGCCGTCTATAACGAAAAATACAGCCATCAGGCTCAAAATACAAACGTGCGATTGTCATTTACGGATATTCTGGATCATATTCAGCCTATTTCTGATCATGACAGATATATTTCATATTTCGTTGAAGTATCCCTTTAATGAACATTTCAATGACTCAATGAAGCAAACTCGCACTGCAGGGCTTCGGTGCACACATCTCGCCCTTTCGTGCAGCCACAGGACTTGGGTGGCCTCTTGCACCAGGCTGGATTCACCATGCTGACCCTTGTATGTTGTCCACCTCTGACATTGCATCAGATTGTTCAAACTATCGTTTTGACGGTATATCAGAGATTCAGTTATATAGTAAACCATGTTTTTTTGCTTGTTTGTGTGTAGTACCTGTATTGGATATGTGCATGATGTTCACCCCTGCATGATGCCTAACAGTGCAGTGGGTATACATCTAAGTAAAAGAAATACCTATAGAGCATACTTGACTTCTATTCAGTGTGTAGGATTAATTAGTATTGTTATGAATTGTTGGACAAACTAAGTTGCCGCGAAAGTATTTTTTTGTGTCGCATTTATCATCCTTAACTTTCATCAAGAAGATTTTTAAGTAAAGGTTTGAAGAAACGGCTGCTTATACTTGCACTCAGTTCCATGCTCGGTAACACTGCTCATTTGTCACCCCAACGTTTCCGATGTAATGATACAGCTTGGAGCTCTTTGAGGCAAACTTATCCTATCCAAGATTTCGGTTGCATGGCAGCAGTTCTTGAGAGGTCTAAATTAATTTGTACTCTTTTGCTGAGGTGTGTATCCCTCAAGCTCATTGTTTGTATGAATCTCAAGCCCTTGACGTTTTGAGGTCGTTGAACTTACCCATCCATGTTCTACACCCTGCAGGATTCTGATGAGCTTGCATGGTAAACTACCCGACTGCATTTCACCTCATGGCAGATCTTAAAGGTGGGCCTCGGTAGTGTGTCTACAACTCCGCCTAAAATTGTGTGCACCCTAAAAATAAGATACACGTCGTGATTGGTTCTCTTTACGCAGGCATGGCGGAGAACAATGCATCATGGAAGCGCAAGTCCCACTTGCACAGAGACTCTATGGTTGCGGCAGCTTCTGTTTATCAGCGTAAAGTTTTTATTTGCTTCTTCTATGTCTTGTTTGCCCAACCGCACTAAGCGTCACCTGGCCTTCTGGTCTTGATCGTAGGTTGATCTCTAATTTTAAAAAGCTGCGTCGAAAAAGAGCATAAAATAAGAAAGTGCAGTTTATATTTGAATAAATATGGTCAAGGTTGCTCCCGTGCAGCTGTCGATCGAAAGAGCAGTGAACTTTGACTTATCATCCTGGTTCCAATGCTGCTTAAAGAGCAGTGTCGCTTTTAAAGCACAAGTGTAGAGTTTTCATACTATTCGTGGGCGGTTGTTTTCTTGCAGTTTATAATATGTTTTGAGTTTGGTAGGATCATAAAACTTGCTGGGATGCATTATTGATAGAAAGTTTTTTCGGATAGGCTGGTTTTTGCTGGCATTTTACAGAAATTATGTTTACAGGCTAAATAAACTACTGGGTGTAAACGTGTAAAAGTGGGAAAGGAGAGAGGCTGTATCCCAACTGGTGTTGGGATACCTATTTGACTGACCTTTGTTGCATTTATGTGGTAGAAATCGAAAAGCAGTGGGCCTTACTTAACCCTTCCACTGTGATGCATCATGTGGCCATGCACATTCTTCTGAAGTTCACCGAGTTCATCGGAATTTCCTGTGGATTGCCAAGCTTGTACATAGCTTGCACAGTTTTAAGGCATCAATTAGGGGAGGCTACATTGCCACAAGAACTTTGTTAGAGTCATTGTTTACTATAACTAAATAAAATTAAATATTCAATGTTTCTCGTGCTAATTAAAATGTTTTGGAGTGCACCAATTCCAAAACATTTCCAGGTTTGTGCCAGACCATCGCTGTTGCGACGTTTCTTAGATTTATTAGGCTAGCTTTTTCCTCTTAAAAATGCCGAAGTCTGATGTCGCCGGAAATTTTGCGAGTGGTGCGGAAACTTTGCGTAGTAAATTGGGCAAAACATGGAGGCCGGGAGGAGGCCAGCGATAGCCAATGGATGGCAGGGGGAGCGTGCTGACGAGCAGCAAAGGCAAATAAAGTTGCACATTTCATCACTCATGTTTCTTGTTGGTATGCATTATAATTATTGATGTTCTCCATTTGCAGAGCTGTACGGGAAGGACGACGGGACCGTGCCAGCCACCTTTCACATTCTTTCATTCATTGGCTGGAAAACCACATCCCTCTCAGGTCTGTCTGTCTCTCTTGGTTAATAATAATATATAATAACTCCTTTATTTAAAAAAAAAAATTGTTGGTGCAGACAAGAGGAAAAAGCTGTCAGAAACAGCTTGACTGGGCCCAAGCCCCAAAATACAACAGTAGACCATGCATCAAAATAGTCTTCTGCATTTACAACTAACCAATAAATGACATCGGTGACCTTATGCAATGTCCTGTTTTCACATACCATAAGATATCTGGGCAAACGCCCACTCATAATTGGGAGGTAATAGAAAAAAACCGGGTGATGAACGTTAATGTTAGGCCCAAGAGCGAAAATTCAGAAGGAGCACATGGTCGGGTGGGCCCTTGCCTGGTTCGACCGCTGAACTCGATGTCCGTCCTTTGCCGAGCTAACCCGAGAGTGCCAGCATGTTAAAACAGAACTTTGGCATTGTTTTCGCCGACAAAAAGCGCCCTGCGAGCTGCGAACACGGTATTTTGTGTCGGCGACACTTGGCACAAAAGCTGATGTGATTGTGCCTAGGCCTAACCATCTTTTTGGTTTCACCTTCTCAAAACAGACCACAGGCCATGGCATGTTTGTTGACATTAATATATCCTACGGTCAAAACATGTTTGAAGACCGGGCAATCCCTCAACCCCAATCTTTGTTGGCTGCGCACCGCTACGGTTACGCTGTCGGTTGCTTCGCAACTTCCCACTCACAGCCATAGCTCGCACTGGTGTGCTGCCTTTCTTGGTGTGGCTCGACCTGGCTTAGCCTAGCAAGTTGACGGCTTAATTTACACTAATTTGCATGGGCCCGCTGAAGCCTGCCCTATTTCGACCCAGTATGAAACTGAGCTCACAAGTTGCAAGGCATGGCAAGCTCGCTTGCCACTGCTACACATGTTGACTACGGTTCGTGATAGTGAATGCAGTAAGAATTCTTTTTTTCCTGCTGCTGTTATGAGTTGAACCATTCTTTAGGTCTAGGCAATGCGTTAAAAGAAAAAAGGCCACCCCCATCTCTTTCTTTTTGACCACACCTGCATACGCCGAAAAAGGACAGAAAAATAAAAATGGTAAGCAAAACCATGTGCGAAAGTTGAAAAGGAAAAAAAGTGTCGCGACAGTTCAATCAAAAGACGCACAACCAGAAAAAAATTTGTCAAAAGAATATTGTTGTTTTTCCGAGAAAACTACTTTGACAGAAGTGGATTCTCTTCATCCATATTGTGAATGCACGCACTTGTACGTACAGATGTCTTACACCTGCGAGGGTGTGCACTGTGTAAGGCGCGCATGCGTGTATCGTAGCTAGCCCATATGGCACCTGGGGCCCTCAGGACTTTGTAGCCCCCCCCATTCACTCCCCGAGAGAGCAACTAGTAAAGCGGGGAGAGAAGGGGAGAGAACCGGATGCCACCAGCGGTTGCTCCCCCCCCGTGACCAGGACGCCTGGTACCCAGGGCCCAAATCCCTCCCCCGTTACACGCTACTGCCACGATGGAGGAAACACATTTAGATGATGCCACTCGCCGCTCTTTCCCGTGCGGAGCGTGCGAATAGATAGTGTTCAGAGCCAGCCTCGAACCAGAGTAGATTAGTTCACGTCCCTCGGAGGGGCGCTGCACTATGGGGTGCCACCGGGTGGCTACGGTGTCGGTGGCGTATCGTGCCTCGCCTTTCGCGCGGCGTGGTGGTGTGGTGGTGGTGTGTGGCCAGTGGCTGGCCTCGTGTTTTGCTTTGGTGCTGTGTCGATCACAGGTGCCACCATCATTGCACAGAAGGTGAGCCTTAACCCGAAGAAGAAGCGATTCTCTAAGGATGGGAAAGAAGTGCTTCGTTCCCAATTGCGGTCGGGGTACCGGAACTGTGCAGAGCGAGTGCCCTTGTATAAAGCTCCATCGAATGACGCTCACCTGGAGCAGTGGTGGAAGAAACACTGTTTAGGAGGGACCCCATACTTGGGCGCCATCTATCCCGCGCGAGTGAAGCGTGCTCTGTGCCCCGAACGTAATGTGGCCGCCGCATCAGACGTAGAGTCATCACCTAATGTGTTTCTTCCACCATGGCCACTGGGCATATGCGTACGCGCTTGATGGGGAGAAGCAACCGTACAACGGCGACGACGAAAGTGACCGCCATGCCACTGGTGCTCCGAAGCAACAGTCAATGCACATACTCCGAACCATAAAAAAAGACGCACGACATGCTTTCAGCGTTTGGGCCTCCCCATTCAGATGTCTCCCCCAACCGTCCCCAAACAAAAATTCAAAAACATTTGTGCTTAGAGAAAAAAAAAAAGTTGTGTGTTTGGTTTGTTTTGGTTTGCCCTGTAGACTGGAAATGCAAGGCCTGTGCTCGGCCCGGGCCCTCCATAATTGCAAACCTGAAGCCCAGCCTGTGGCGCGCGGGCTGGCCCGTGCCCGTGCAGGCTTCTGCTGTATGGTGCCGCGTGTGCCCATACGACTAGCAGGCTGGGTCAGATGGCAGACGAGATGCACCGGACGTCGCGACAGGGAGGCATTGGGCTTGCGAACATGTTCAGCTGAGCAGCCAAGCCAATCCAGTAGTAGGGAGAGGGGCCACTGTTTATTGTGCAGAGCAGGTACTGAACTCAGCCTAAATTGTACCTACACGATCGTTAATATTGCTCTAATTTTTTTCCTTTTTTTTTTTCAAAAGTTTTTTTTTTTTTTTGTAATGTACATTTCCCATTTAAGCTTTAAAGAATGCTTCTTTTCCTCATTTCACAGTTATTTTAAAGGGGTCCTAAAACAAAACTCTAGCACTTATTTACTGGACTAGATGTCAGCTTTGTTCTGGCACCACCACACAAACATCAATTTATTGCTCAAAAAACACACCGAAAACATTGTTAAAAACGAATGAAGCAATTACCGATTTGCACCTGGTGCACGTTCCCAAAGCCACCTGGTACGTCGTTACGTCGATCGTTCCCAAAGAACGCCGCTTGTGGAAGTACGTCACCAAGCTCTGAGCGCACATAGCCTGTCGAAGTTGGCCGTTCCGGATTTCCCTTCTCTCCGTCGCCTATTCAACTCCTGCGGCTGGGGACAAAAAAGGAAGATGGGGAACTCCTGCGCCTATTCAACTCTAGACAGAAAGGAAGACTGGGAGAGGGGATGAGACGAAGAGGACGAGGAGGTCAGTGTAGTTTCGGGGCGCAGGTGACTCGCTCATCTTCCGCTCGTACCTACTTGTGTTGCCGAACCGGGTCCTCGGGCATCTCGAACGGCTGGTGCAGTCGGTGTCAGTTGTGGCAATACCAAGTGATGATGCTCGTAACCATGCCAGCCTCACCATAGCCTTGCCCGTGAACGGAAAAGCGACGTCACAAATCCTTTGGAGGTGCTGGATCTCCTGATACGAATCGACACTCTCTAATGGCTGCTCTTTGAGTGCTTGCCAGAATCGGTCGTCTAGAATGAAAGAAACAGCCATCCGTTCAAAAAATACAAGTGTATGATTGTCGTTAGCAGCCAGATATTGTGGATCGTGGCTAACTTATTTGCTGCAAGATGCTTATCGATATAGTATTGTCGATTTCAATATTTCTTGCACTGAACTGGCTTAGAAGGGTCGGAAGGGCATGTTATTGTGTGATGGCCATAGTTTTTGTAACAAATGGTACTGCCCAAGATTCCGTACTTTATGTCATATAATACATTTTTTATGTGCTGTCCAGCTGTCCATTACATCTCTCATCTCTCTCTCCTGTCTAGAAACATTCATTCATGATCTGAATGTGACTTGAAATTTTGGTTTTTGTGCTCTTTAGCACAGTCTTACTGTTCTATTGAAGAAACGAACCGATCGTCACGCTGTCGTACTGGAGCATTTTTTGGACCTTTCTGTTTTTACAGGCGAAACCTGCAGAGAGGGGATCTCAGAATGTGTCCTTCAAAGACCTTGCGTAAGATGACATTTCCGTTTTGTTTGTTTACAAACAAACCATGAAATTCTGCATTTTTGTCCCAGTGAAGAAGGCGTTTCTTTGTTTCCTTTTTCCAGGTCCTTAACAGAGCCTGCAAAGAAGACGTAGCAACTGACACTGAAAAGTAGCATTCAATTTTAGGTATCTCATTTGAAAATGGAATAAAGTGCCATTTAAAAACCACTCTTTTAGAAGGATCATGAGACGTTTCAATTGTGTTTTTTTATGGGACGTACTGTGGGAGCTTCAAAGGACCAATTTAGTGTTTTTGAGGTTTGGTTGTATCCTTGTGGCACATAAATTTTCCAGAGACTGTTGTTGAAGTTCGTTGTCGAACGATTCATTGTCCCACATATCAAGCAAACGTGGACAATTCACTATGAATTATTTAGTTATCAAGCTGTCGTAAAACCATTCGCAACCCAAATTTCTCCACACTGAACTCGAGCACAATGTCACTGCTTGACTATGTCCATCTCTTGGACCTAGCTCGGACTTCAAGGTTCTGTTTTGATGCTTTCTGCTAGGGCTTGTGTGTATATGTGTTCGTAACTATTTATTGACAGAGGCTGAAAATAAGATTATATACAACGTGAGTGTCTCTGAGGGAGGGGAGTGAAAATAAGCATGCAATGCAACTAAGCTAAGTGTCGCTGCTTTGTTGGTTGTAGAGAATCTCTTTGGAGCTGACGTCGTCCCACAAAGCCCCTATAACGACGATACGCTAGCAGTCTAGTGCCAGTAACTAGTTACAATGCGTTACAGGTAACGAGTTACTTTTTTTCAGTAACTTGTAACTGTAATGGGGTTACTATTTGTCGAAAGTAACTGTAAAGAGTAGCGTCGTTACAGTTGCTTCTCAGATTTATGTGCAAAAATATTTCAAACATGACCACCAAGTCACCTCGCAACTCGTTGAGAGAGTCCCAAGCCCTGATACGGAAAGGGCACAGCAAAAACTGCAGAAACCATCTGTAGCACGAGGGGAAAAAATTAACTAAATTTTGGGTGACCCTGCTTGGCCAAGCTGGTCCCACCACCTGGGAGGATGGGGATGTTTGTGTGTCTGTACACACCGTGTATGGTACATAGTCTACAGCACACGCAGATGTAACAAAGTGTGGCATCTATAGAGTGTTTCTCGTTTCTTCGTCCGGCGAAGGGAGCGAGTGCTTTTCGCGAAGGACAGTTTATGGTTGTCACTTGAAGCGCCCCCAGCCTTACGGCACAACCGAGTTCCCTAACCTCGACCTTTTGCCTCCAAGCATACGTTTCCTTCCCGTCTAATTTGAATCGTCCAACTCCCATACGCACTGTTGCGGGGTCTCGACTTTAGGCCCATTTGCTCTCCCACTCCCCACCCCCCTTTTTTTTTTCCAATTTAATTATCGGCTATCCTTTCCCGTCACCCACTTGTCCCCCGTTGCTCTGTTTCTCGGGTCCCTTCTCTTCAGAAAGAGTATTCGCTCAAACCGTCTGTGTCGTTCTGCTAGTTTGTGTGTTTTCTTGAAATTGAAAGACCGCCCTTAGCCGGGACCAGGGGCACTTTAGTTGATGAATAGATATTCTCGTCATGGGCTTTCCAAGTGGTCTGTTCTAGTTGGGCTGGTGAGATGGAAGAGCACAAACGTGTCGGATCTGGTTAAGAAGTGGCGGAAAAAAGATTGCAACAGCCGTTTGGAATTCTACGCGCAGCGGTCGTTTCTATCTGAATCAGTGCTCTTTGCACTGCTGCCGTGTTCTGCGTGTTTGACGGAGGAATGTCGCCGCAACATTGCTCTCCAAATTTTCAAGAGAAACTTTGTGTTTTATGATGTTGTGCGCACGTAGTAGAAAACGATTAGACCGACGAGTGGATTGGAGTGACATAAGAAAACGCCTACAAAGCTGATCGCAAGGTATGACTTAAATTATTATTGACTTCACATTTGCACGATTTTTATTGCCTCCATCCTATTTCGCCTCACAAAAGAAATTAGAATTTACCGGTTGTAAACTCGCACCATGACTGGACATACCAGAGATCTAGACACATGCTGTTGTATTTGTGTGTATACCTTATGGTGGTCACGCTTAATTTAAAGTTCTTCGTGAATCATCAGCAAGTATCTACTAGCTTAAAATTTCGAAAAACTAAAGTCGCCTGTAATTTTTCCTAAGAAAAAACTATAAATGCTTTATCATATAGTGGATTTACCCCAATACTGTACTAAATTATGATCTTGTTCAGGGAACTATTCATGCATAAAAATTTAAATAGGAAGGACCAGTCACGTTTGTAGTGATTATTGGGAAAATCTCAGTTTCTCAAAACATGAGATTGACTACCTTGAACGCTTGAACGCTTCATGTACGCTTTGCTAGGGTGGTGCCACCCTTTGTAATACCGCTCGCCGACAAACCAGCAGCCATTTTGGTTCTCGGCGATAATCCGTGGGGCTTATAACCCTCCCGGAAACAAGCACCTCATCTCACAAGTTCGGAGCAGCGTTGTGTTACCCACGGAGGGAGGATTAGCATTTTCCCCCTGGGATGGGAGGACCGATGGACACAAAGGCCACTTTCCGGCGGACGGGGAAACAATGAGAGGAACAAAATGGCGGTGAAAGAGTGTGTGGGAAAGGGAAACAGGCAGTTGGCATCACTATGCGAAGCGCACATGAAGACACCCTACCGTGAACTAAAGTCCCTCGAGAAACGCTTTGCGAAGTAGCGACAGCGATTGATGTGCCGATGTGCCCGCGTTCCGTTTCCGGCTAGGAAGAACATGGCGACATTGTACTCGACCTCACTCTCGAGTCTCGACTAACGGTTGGGTACCTTGGCGTCCGAAAACCTACCTTCGTCCAGCGTTGTTCTATATGGGTTGCCACGTGACATTACCCGCCGGAGTAACTCGAAAGATTTTGTAACACAGCCATGGTGGGCGAGTTGGGAAGAACATGGTGGACCGCGCGCTAGCAGACGACAGGAGTGAGGAGAGGAGGGCGGGGGAGGAGGACTTGTCGCTACATCGCGTAGCATTATCTATTCGTTTCAGCTTGGGTCCAGACGCAGGCGATGCTACAAGCGCGAGCTCCGGGCTTTCAGCGTCCCTGCCAAGCACGCGCGCTCGTGCAGTGCAAGCACTGTTCAGGGCCACACGCTCGCGCTCGTAGCATCGGCTGCGTCTGGACCCAAGCTGAAACGAAGTATAGACGTTCGTGAACAACACAATGCCCTATGAAAAATCTATTTAAAGGCATATTGAAGAAACTAACACCCCCCCCCCCCCCCCCCAAAAAAAAAAAGCTTGTTTTGCCAGGGGATCTATTATAGTGTGAGAAGACTACCCAGTCTTTAGTTTGCTACAGTGTCGCGTATATTTTTAATGAAGTAAGAAAACGCAACTGCTCGAAACCGAAACTGGGGGAGGAAGAAGAAATATTTTTTTATTTCAATTGACCTTCAAGATTTCCGCAAGGAGGGTATTGCAGAGGGTTTTAACACTCGCGTTTGAAAAATTAGTACAGTAAACAAGAAAAATATATGGAGGAGGAGAAAGTTACCGAAATTCACGTGGCTAAGCAGCTTCTTTTTTTCAATTGACGTATTTGTATTTTTTTAGCAGTCAAAAAATGGGTATCGTATTTTTGTCCATTTTTAGTATTGAGCCTTCGATGACCCACGACTTCGATTGTCTATGATGGTTATGTCAAAACCATAGGCGTAGACTACGGTGGGCATCGGGGCTCGTGCCCCCCCCCTAGTAAAATCCAAAGGGCGGGGGGGGGGAAGGGAAGATTCCCCCCCCCCCGGGCCATGATCCTTACTGAGACGCTGTTTACGTTACTGCTTCAGAATTGCACAGGGGCCTGGGTTCTATCCCCCAACTTCGCAGCTGGCACAAGCATTTTGTTTTTCAGATTTGTGCTCGCCGGCGCATGCGCCGTGGTACCGGCGATGAACACACGGCTACGCTTGCACGTTGATTGACATCGACACACAGCGACGGACACATGGCGATATGCATACGCTGTAAAATGTACCCCACAAAAATAAACTACTGATAATTGAAGATGCAAAAAAAAAATGCGCGGAAAAGCACCTTCTCCCCCCCCCCCCCCCCCCCCGGAAAACTTCTCAGCCTGCCCCCCCCCCCCCCCCCCCCACCTCCCCTGGAAAATGGAAAGTCTACGCCGCTGGTCAAAACTATGGTCTCAACCAAAGAGAACGGCACGTGATCACGGAGAAGGAGTGAGCGCGACTCGAACCGGCCAGTTCTCGATCGGCGGTTTTTGAACGAGAAAATGAATTTCGAGCCGAAAATTGTGTTCTGGGTAGTTCGGTTTTCATATGTCATATACGAATAAAAACCGTGGCGAGCACAAATACCCTGTCAGTGTCCCTTTAAAAAGATTCCTTTCGAATGTTGATTTTTCTTTTTTTGATATTTTTTGTAAAGTAACTACGAAGTAACGGCGTTACTTTAGCAAAGTAACTGTAACAAGTTACTCTCAATTTAGCAACTAACCGTAGCAGGGTTACTTTTTTCCCCTGAGCAACAGTAACACTTACATTTTTGGCAGTAACGCGACCATGACTGCACGCTCTATAGTCAGTTTCAGGTTAAGAAAAGTTTTCGAGGGAAAGGAAGGATGAGGAGGGGGAAGCGGACTTAACGCATGAAGAGAGCGGGAGGTTTCCTCCTCCTCTTTCTCCAGCATTCCGTCTGCTTCTTCTCCCCAACCTTCCTTTCACTCGAAAACTTTTCTCAACCTGAAACTGACTATAGCTCAAAATGAGTGAAGGTTTGTTGTCATTCTTCTCTTTGGGAGGTTATATGTTAACGTTTTCCCCATTACAAGTTAGTTCAAGTCACTATGAACAATTGATTTTTTGTTGTTCTTTTTTTACGTGTAATTTTGCCATTAGAAAAATGAGCTGCGTTGCTATATTAATAACAAAGCTGCAATAAGGGATAATCATCTTTTGCCTATATATTCGTAAAAATGCATTTAAAGATTGTCATTTTAATACATTTTGCGTCTTTTTATATGAAGTATTTCGTTGGTAAGTAATTTGTGAATGTATCTCTAAAGCGTGTTTATTAAATTTCTTTAGCTTAGAAGTTTTTATATTTTGTGTGCATATTGTAAACCTTTTATGAAATATATTTAAAAATATATTGCTACGGGCATGATCCGGTGTGAAATGTTCCTAGCCTGAAGCGATACTACCGCTAATCGGGCTCATAAACGCTGGCGATCTTTTAGAGCCTTCTATACTTTCGAGCTCCTCTCCCTCAGTGCGCACAGGTGGTCGAGCTCCTCCTCGCCTACCCCTCTGGTCATGTGACCTCCCCGCATTGACCGATCAGCATTGAGCACCTCACCCCTCCGTATTATAACCAATCATCGTCCAGCACCTCACTCCTCCTCTCCCATTCGTCAACCAATCGGTGTCGAGCCTCACGGCCACGCTTTTATATGGGCTTCACGAAACGCCGAACACCTAGCCAAAGAACGTTATAAAAATAGGTTGCATACATGTTCGGAGATTTCGCAAATCCAGCGAATTCGAAACCAATTTTCTTAAAACCCTCGTTTTTTTGTTTTTGTTTTTAAATTCCATTCGTGTTTTAATGGTAGCAAGGTATTGTGGTTTATCAGCAAGTATAAACAGGAAATATAGTATTTTGTTTGTATGGCCGCCATGAAAGGGACACGGGCAGGGTTGTTTTGCTCACCAATGTTTTTATTTGTTCGTGACGTACGAGAGCCCAACTACCCAAAAAACAATTTACGGCTCGAAATTCGTTTTCTTTCCGCCCGCAAACCGCCGATCGAGAACTGACCAACTGAGCCGCGCTTACTCTCTTCTATCGTGGTCACGTGCCGTTTTCTATGCTTTAGACACGACCACCAAATGTAATCAAAGTCGTGGATCGTCGAAGGCACACACTCAATATTTAAAAAAAAAAAAGATATATAAAAGAATAATGATACCCCTTTTCTGTGACTTTTTAAAAAATTTCAAATACATTGATTTGAAAAAAAAGTTACGCAGCCACGTGACTTTTACCAACTCTCTCCCTAGTCCAGCTTCTGTTTCAAGCCAGTTGCGTTTTTTTTATATATGTGACGCTGTAGCAAATATATGTGACGCTGTACATATATTATACAAATATATGTGACGCTGTAGCAAAATATTGATTGGGCAGTCTTCTGACACCGTAATAAATCGCCTGACAAGAAATTAAAAAAAAATTCTTGGGGCTGTTGGTGTCCTTTTACCGCTTGAGTATTGCCAGTTCATTGTGACTGCGTCCTTGCGTAGGTGCCATTCTGTTCGAACATTGTGGTGTTGTATACGTTATTACCGAATATTACTACTTTAATTAACACGTAACCTTGAAAATAAGTGCAATGGAGCGCAACGGGGAGGAAATGTATTTTACTCCGCGAGAAAGCTTGCCGTTTTGCAGCGCACATCAGACAAGGTTCAATATTTAATTGCGGTCATATAAACAACACACTACATAATATTTATATTTTCCAATGAACCAGTATTACACACTTTGCTAACATTAAAAAGATAAGCAAATAAAAAATTGAATTTTTGAGAAACCGATTTCGAATTTGGTAATTTTCGAAATGCTCCGAGCATTCAAATGTACTCGTAACACATTTTATTTTATACATGTAAAATTGGATTTGTGTTCATTGAACAGAGCTAGGTTTCAGTTTTGTTGTGATGTCAGGGTCATTTAATAGATCACACGTAAAAACTTGCCAAACTTTGCCGAAAATTATTTAAAAAAAAAAAAAAACCTGCCACCGTCTCCGCTGCCTTCCCCCGCACCTCTGGTTCTTCGTTCTACCGTGAGAGGGCGAGCGGCGGGCTGAAGTTGGGAATTTTAATAAGCTGTAAAAAATATTAAAAAAATTGCAATATATACGTTATATATATATATATACGTGAAACCCGTTTAGAACGAACCCACGTACAGCGAATTATTGTCGATATCGAACTCACGGAAAATTTAAATAAAAATGCATGTAAAAATGACTTTTTATAACGAACAACATATATGGCTATATCGAACTTTTTCCCCCGGAAGGCTTCCAAAAACGCGCAAACAATCGTCTTCTCAGCCTGTCCCTTCCCCCCAAAAACAAGTAGGAAAGAAAGAAAATTCCAAAAGCTCAAGTTGCGAACAAAATTGAGCGAAGAGAAGCGATTCAGAAGGGGAGAAAGCTAAAAAATGCACTCTTCACGCACGCACAGTAAAAACAATTTTCACCCGAAAACCGTTGCCCACGAAGAGAAGCGATTCAGAAGAGGAGATAAGCTAAAAAAACAAACTCTGCACGCATGCAAAAAAAAAAAAGCTTTTTAGCGTGTGATTACAAGGCGGAAGCGAAGAGATGAGAAAGAAAGAGAAGCTCTCGCCTTACAACGAACACTATCGTGGAAGTTCGTTGTAAATGGTTTTTGCTATATCGAATTACTTGCTATATCGAACTGATCGTAGCGTTTCCTGCTGTTCGTTATAAACGGGTTTGTCTGTATATACAGGGTGTTTCACAAAAGGTGGACAAATTCGATATTGCGAAAACTACGCGTCGCGACAAACAAAGGATTGTGTCGTTTTGGTCCTGGGCCAGGGGCCTATTTAGGAAAATTATTAAAGTCCGGGATAATTAGATTGTTAATTATTTTTGCGTAATTAACTTTTTTAATATTGTGTTTAAGGGCGTGGTTTCAATTAGAAAATTGCTCAGCATCATCAAAAAACACTAAATCAACATATTGCAGAACGATAGAAGGCACGCGAAGCATTTTATGGCTTTCTGAAAAACCGCACGAATTCGACGGGTTTTTAAGTTTCGGTTTGCTATCGGAGCTCATCTCGGCCCCGGCGGCACCGCGCCCCGTGGAGAGATAGTGCAACCAGCCTCTGCTGCGCTGTCATCGCGCTGCGCTGTCATTACAGTATCATGTCCGTCAGCAAACAAATGATGACACGAAACTCTGGATAGCCACCGCCATCTATGGGGGACGGCGGCAACTACCAGCGTTACCAGACAAGCGGATTGCCGGTTGTCTGGTTGCGGCCGTCGCTGAGAGATGGCGGTAGCTTCCAGCCTTTCCACTCTGGCTTGCCGACTTTCGGCCGGCGATTACGTCATTCCCACCATAGTACAGCTTCGCTCCCAAGTCTTCCTTCTTCACCAGAGTGGAAAGGCTGAACGTTTTCTTATCGGCCTAATGATAGAGCAAGTTCAACAGGTGCGCGACAACGCTTCACCAACGCGTGGATGTCGCGGATGGAAGCATCTTATTGCTGGTGACTTCAAAGCCAAACAGAGATGCACCGCCGCTTTCAGCTCATCCCCTGCATGACTTTGCTATGCACTATTCAGTTCAGTTCAACCTTGAAAATGCATTTGTCCGGAGTTCTTTTTTGAGAACACAACTGCTTTTCATTCTTCCCCCTTTTAAACAACGAGGAAGTAATGTCAACCGAAGCACGCCAAATTCAGTCATGGAAAACTTCTAGACGTCTATGCGAACTAAACGCATTTTCAGATGTATAATCACAGAGAACCCAAAAATTGTATATCCTATGGGAGGTATCCTATTTATGCTACTTTTTCAACTCTCCCCTGACCGCGTTCATAGGCCATCGACCACCAGTGATCGATGGTTTCCAAGCGCCGTCAAGAAATTAAATTTAGTCTCGTGGACAGCTGAAGAACTCTAGTTTCGGTTTCAACGTAGTTCTAAGGTTTATCACAAGCTGGTGGGTTGTCAAAAATAGCCCTGCGAGCGGTGGTTGCACTTGTCCTAACATGACAAACTGCTTGCATCAGTCTTTGTAACAAAACAGCACTATTTACATATTTCAGCTATATTGTGGCCTATTTTTTACACCTCGAGTTCTGGGCACAGCTTAAATTATTTTATAGGCGTCGCTTACCAGATGTTTGTCGGTAACAGGGTGTAAGATAGACAGGTCGGGAAACGGCCCACAGAAGCCTACCGCAGCGCCGTGACCGGATTGTGTACTCGTCTGCTTGCGGGTACCCCCATTTGCGACAGATGGCGCTGCGGCGAGAGGAAAAAAATCGGAATCGGATTTGCATGGAACTCTATGGGAGAGTGCGCAAAATAAACCGAGAGCACGACAGTCCTCCATCGAAAATCCACGAGAAACCATCTCCGTCAGTTTAGCTGGTCGCCACCGGTCGCCCACCCGGAGTGAGAGTTCGCGGTGCTCCACATAGATGGCGCCACAGAAAAAGAGAAACCCGAAGGGTACACAATGCGGTCGCTCATTTGGCTCTCGTTTCCCCACCTGTCTATTTTACACCCTGGTCGGTAAGCATCACTATTATTTTCAGTTCTGTCCTGATCCGGCGTGCACTTTTATGTTCCCAACAAGGCGGACAGAAAGGCTAAACATGAGGGAATCGAAATCAAGGCTATGACAAAACCAACGTAGAAACAACACACACACACACACACACACACACACACACACACACACACACACACACACACACACACACACACACACACACACACACACACACACACACACACACACACACACACACACACACACACACACACACAAGTATTCTGCTAAGGGACGCGAGGTGAACTATCTGTGTTTCACCAATATAAGCGTTCCGTTCGTCGAAAAGCTCACGTGTGTCGACCATAGGAGTTATTATAATCTACGCTAGAGGTTCAACTGTGGCGCTAGTGTCTATGCGACTTCCGGGAGGCAAATTGAAGCAGACAGCAACCAGTCTACTTTTGCGGTGCTCCTGTGCATTCCTATGGGAAAACGCGCGTGAAATTTGTCTCTTCGCCGGAAAATAACATGAATAACTTTTATTATTTCGGTTGTACCGGATAGTATGTACATTTATTAATATTGTAAAAGTGTAATTGCTTTAATTACAGCCTTTTTCTTTACCACTGAATGATGTTAAGCTTCGCTATATTTCAGGCCCAAACCTATGTTCCATGGCAGGTATGTAAAAACGAGCGACGATTCTAAGCAAACTAACGATCGAAAAGAATGTAGAGTGTGTTCAAGGTTCGCTAGCATTGCGGTGGCGCTTATATATTATTGCTAATATGCCCGTCCTGTCACTCTATGAAAATGACTCCGTCGTGCATCTTTACGATCGGTTAAAAAACATTCGAATGTAAGAAATAAAGTACGTGGACTACGAAAGGTGTGCCTTTTTATTATTTCCTATGTCGGGCAGTTTTTATCGGGCACCTGTTCTCTGACTTCTCCCTATTTGCAAAGATTTGGAGCGTGCGGTTGATGATTTGAACCCAGAACATGCATCTTTGCACATATTCATGAGCAGAAAGAATAAAGCGGTACTTATTTATTGCAAATCGGACTATATTACGTGGCTTTCAATTTATTTTGATCGCCTGCATGCACAAGGAGTTACTTATCCAGTGTTACTGCGTAGTTCTTGCCGTCTCTCTTGGTTTTCCGCATGTCCTTCGTTCGTTTGACACGTATATCCCCCATGGTGGAAAGCGCCGATGCCGTGTTCGCGCTAACAGTGTCCGACAGTGCACATAAATACATGTACGAAGCGGTTTTAGCACCGTTTTTCATGCCACGAATTTCAAATAAAAACGCCGTAACTGACCAATTATTTCGTCTGCGTGACTGAGAAATGTTCCAATGTACCTAGTACGTACAAATTATTCGTGATATTTGCTCTTATAATCGAGCGCAGCGAGAAAATGCACTCGCTTTTTCCCATAGAAATGCATTACCGGAAGTCAATTTCCGACTGGTTGCTGTCTGCTTCAATTTGCAGCAGCACACTAGCGCCACTTGAACCTCTAGCGTATGTACATTATAATAACTCCATGGTGTCGACGAACCAAAAATAGACGACGTCAGTTAGGGCACACTAACTTTCCAGAAGTGATAGCGTGGGGCACGAAGTGATAGCGTGGGGCACGTTCAGAAGTGATAGTGTGGGGCACGTTTTGTATATTCGGAATTATTGTTATTGTCGTTTAATTTGACATAGCTGTAAAAGTTTCGGCGTTGATGCGCATTCCGCACGTACATTGTATTTTCACGAAATAAAATTTTAACATCCTTTTCCCACATTATCCCAACCTCTGTTTCTTTTGAAGATATGGCTCCACAGGCAAGCTAGTTAGGAAAATGAAAGCGTTTACTCGAATGCCTTGGAAATTGCTACTTTTCCCGTGGCCAGCAAAGAGTTACTAAAATAACGTCAATAACAACTTTTTTTTTTTTTAGTTATGCATGTTTTTACGAAAACGGGATTTCACTGAGACAAAGTGACGGGATGGCAGAAGCGCCCCTAAAACGGGACTGTCCCGGCAAAAGCGGAACGGCTTTTCACCCTATCCTGACGTGACCTGAAAATACTCGACTCAAAAACGCCAAATTTCCCACTTAAACTGACACACAAGTTGCGCGACGAAAGTCTCTCGGGGTAGTGGTGCCACCTATGAGAGTAGCGGCAAACCACCACCCATTTTGCGAGTGCGCTCGTTTTGCGCATAGAAACGTGAAAATCGGAGAAATCGACTCTCGTGAGCCGAAATAATGATCACCGAAGGTCACTGCTTTCGAAGCAAAAGAAGCGTTTCGCCAGGGTCGACGGGGTCGACGCGGTTAATGAAGTCGTTTCGTAACACGCGGCGCACGCGGCTGATGTTAAGGGTCACGTGTACTGCCCAATCGAACGCAGCTGTTTGTGAGCTCGTGCGTTGGGAGCGCCAACGCCAACGGACGCTGTGTGTGTGTGTGTTTGTGTAGTGGGCGCCTCCGGGGATAACAACAAAACTGTGCCGACAGCTCTCTCGATCCACCTGACCCACTGCGGACGGAACCATGGCCAACTGCGACCCGGAACCGTCCACCGAGACTCTCACCGTCACCCTCGAACTCAAAGACGGTGAGCATTATCTTGTGTACTTCGTTCGGCGGCGATCGTTTGCTGCTGCCGTTGCATAACCAACAACAGGGCCGTGCAAAAACCTGCCAAGTCGTCAACGCCCTCCAGCGCCATTGCACGAAAGTAAAACTTCGCTTTTCCCGCTTCTCGGTTTCGTTATCTCCCGGTGTCGTCTGCTAGCGGCACGAGTCCCTTGGAGACCGTGTGACCGTGTTGGCGTATTTCGGTTTGGAACCGCTGAGACTTTCTATTTTCTCGTGTGTTGTGCTGGTCTCGACATTGTCAGGTACTCGCGGGTGCCCCGGCGATTTATTGAATTTCTGCACCTGTTGACCGATGTTCAACCAACTGTTGGCGCGTGCGGAATGGCAAACAGGATTGTGTCGAGTGCAACGGAAACTCCGACCTTGAGCGTCGCGTTCGCTCGCTCGCTTGCTCCGATTGTGGTGGCTCGTGGCTGATGACGATAAATCGAGAAAGTTCGTCAGGTTTTTCAGTGTTCGAGGCGAATAGGAGGGTCCAGTTTGCGCGACATATTCTTCGCCAATAAAGTTGCTCTGGTTTGAACCTGCGCGACAAACGCCAGCTGCGGATCTTGAAAAGTAGGGTCAGTGCAATTACGCAAGTTGGCCATCATCCCAAATTGTGCAGGATATCGGGGTGGAACTGTTGATTTTGTCAAAATCAATGCCGTATGTAGTATATAGTTAGGTTCGGAGATTCGGTTTAAACCGATAAAAACCGAAAGAGTACGCCGAATCTATTTTCGGAAATTCGGTTTTAACCGAAAGAGGTCAGTTTTTAGGTTCGGCATTTTCGATTTAGACCGATAAAAACCGATAAAAAGTACGTCAAATAAATTTTTTTGTTTAAATTCAGTTTTAAACGGTGAAGGTCACTTTGACCTTCCAGTCGTACCGCAGAACCGTGGCGAAAAAGTGGAACGACACTGTCTATCGAAACATGTCCGAATGTATGGGACGCACAAGTGCCATCTCGACGTTTCGGTTTAATGTACGCATCATCGATCAAAACGTGAAGTCCGAAATGCCCCTCGACTTCGCCATGTACGAGCGTGTTTTCAAACTCGTTGTAAGGAAGACTGACTTGATGCAAGCTCTGCATGTTGTGTTGTGCTTCAGAACGTCGCACCGTGTCTCTTTTGGCGGTCACAATTGGTTGATTGGCCGATTTTGGCTAAAGCAGCGCTTCATATCCTCAGCTTGCCTGCGTCCAGTGTTAGCGTTGAGAGGGCATTCTCGAAGCTCAGGGTTATATTAACAGGAAAGAAAGAGTGCGGATGAACAAGGAGAACCTGGGAAAGTACGTGTGTGTGTGTACTATAATAAGATCACGTAATCCTGATATACAGAAGGTGAAGTTCCATGATTCTGGGCATAGGTTTCATATCTGACTTGTTTGTACTTCGGTGTTTTGTTTTTTTTACAGTTGCACACATTTGCCAAATAAAGTGTCCATTTCTTCTTCAAAGTATCTGTACCATTATTCTTTGAATGGTAACAAGTATCAGAGCTACAAGGATAATCTGATCCGGTGTCCGTTGGTGTTTATTTTATATTCACCGAAAAAAGCCGATAAACTTTTTTGAGCATAAATATACGCCGAAAAAAACCGAAAAATTGAATTTTAAAATAAGCTTCGAAAAAAGGACGGCCGAATTTTGAAAAATGGAAACCGAAAACGCCATAACCCTATATATAGTGAAATAATGACAGAAGAAAAAAAGTGTATGTCTTGTAGTAACACTCATAAAAAAATGCCGCACATTGCAAATCCGACGGATGTTTTTGTTCTGAAGTTATTGACTAGGCGGCAATACGTGCAATTGAGAAACTTGGGCTGCTAAGTACCCTGTCTGGGTGAGGGAAAGGGTGTGTGTGTGTGTGCGTGGGTAAGGGGGGTTGACTTAACGAGTGTTTTTGATGATACGCTACAGATGGTCCCTACATTCGCATTATACAGGGTTCGTTTAGTTTTGCCTGGAATGTTTTTAAAAGTCGCTTGGTGACATTAAGTACGCGACAATCTTTCGTTATAGTTGATTGAAATTTTGATCTTCAGATCTAAGCAGCCTGGAACTTCGGGTAGGAAACTGGGTTATTGGTTGCAGACAGACTTATGTCCTAGTTTGCGCTGTTAGACTGTTCTTTGTGCCTCCAGCTTTGACCCTTCAGGATGCTCAAAAGCGCTCCAAATTAGTTTTTCACACTGCCGGAATCCTTAGGTCGTTTGCACAGGTCTGGCAAGTGGGAACGTTAGCGGAATTGTTTTTCCCCCGAATGCCGCCACCTGTTTAGTGTGCGTGCCGAATCCAGTTTGCTTCTTTCGTTTCTTTTGGTTGTTTTCTTTCGTCCGTTTTCTTTTTTCTTCTTGATTTTGTTCGGTCCTCTCGTTTACGCCGACGTGCTTGCTTTTTTTTTTTTCTTGTTTGATTGGTTGGAGCTGGCAAGGTGTACCTCGCGGTGTTCGTTGGTTTGTTGCGCGCGTGTTAGCTCGCGTGACCCTCCCGAAGAAACAGGAAGCGCGTTTTAAACGCGAAATAGTGACAGTCACTGAGTTCCGCTGGAAATTAATTGGTTCGACACATTAATAGAGACGTCTGAACTAGTTAAACAAATTAGAACTCACGATATATTTTGTTTTCTTTTTCGCGAAGTTATTGCATATTTAAATTTGATCTCAGGCGCTGAGAGGCTCTACTGGCAACACTGGGAAAGTGACGTCAAATGTGGAAAGAAATCATACCTTCGGTTTTTAATTTCTGAGTTAGGGGCGGAAGTTTCCGCTCGTTATAAATGGTACAGCCGTTAGCATCCATCCATCCATGTTTCCAAACAAGCGCACGATGCGAACGCGCGATGCCCACACTTGTGTGGGCATCGCGCGTTCACGAAATCAGATTCGAGTGAGGTGACGCGTCTGCGCATGCGCAGTGCCGACAGCAGCGCCACCGCAGTGTCGTGACGTTCAGGGAGTTGAGTTGGTGTATAGCTCGTTCCTGGCGCTTTAAAAGAAGTTTGATGATGTGTAATGAATGCTAAAAAAATTCGCACTTGCAAAACGAAAAAAAAGAAAAAAATTGCGAGCACTTTTATTTTGTGAATGTGTTTGAACTTGACCGACCAGCGAAGCTGTAAAGCACCACTACAAATGATTCACCAAGAGCACACAAAAAGCACTTCACGAAATGTTTCATTTGCAGTATATATACATCATTTTGAAACGGTAGTGATGATTGCTTTGTGATCACTATGAAGTACACTAATGGATTATATTACAACTTTGGTGAGATTGCTTTGCCCGAATCGAGCGGGAGAAGGCCCATTGTTCTCGTATGCATTTCACTTATCACACGTTTCGGCGTATTTCCTTATCAAATGCATATCGATGTGACGAGGCGTACAATGAAGCGCTTTACATACAGTTTTTGACTTCTGTTTCTGCACACGGATGCCAAAAAGCCATGGAACCCTAGCCATATACAGCTTCGCTGTAAAAAGCGCGCTAGATACCGCGTTTTATAAACTGCCTGCTCGACTTGAGATTTACAGTACACGACATGTGGCGTCCCGTCACTGAAGTGTGCGGAAAGTTTGGAATGTCTTGGTATTTCATTTCATTTATTTATCCTCAAGGCATGTAGCATTACGGAGGGGAGTGGGAAACACTGATATACAAGTACGGTAAAATATCGGGAAGCGCCCGCCCCACTTTTACTGAAAACTGAATTAACCTATACCCGTTTTACGTCAAGAACCGCAGTAAAAAAATCCCGACTCCTCGCGGAGCATTACTAATTTCCACCTTTATGTGGAGAATTAAGACATATGTAGGTAAATTCTAGATTATATATATGTGGTCTTATCAAGACGCACACGTTCTAAACGCCTAAAGCATCACTTTTTCCTCCGACAACCAAATCTCGTAAGAACTACTTCGCGATGCGTATGAACAATGCGTAAAACTTGCTTTGCTCTTGGGATGAAAACAGAGTATAGATATGGGCGCTTGTCCGGTCAAATCGGGTGCGCTTATTGTATAATTTGAAGAAGTCCCAATTTTGGAACACGTTAATACTGGCCGCTTTGACGAAATGGGCGTTTCCGCAGTGTTTTACGGTAAGTGCATTGGGGAATAAACAAGTCAGAAAAAGATTCGGGTTAACCGGTTAACAAACGCCTTCCTGAAAAGATTACAGTCGACAAGCGAAACAACAGAGGGTGAGAGACTGTTCCACTCAAAAGAAATCAGTGATAAAAAAAAAAAGATTTATAAAACGCTTTGAAATTGATATGAGGAATTTCAACTTCATATTTGGTGATCAACACGCGAGGGGGCATAAAAATGGAGTGAAATGAACCGTTCATCGTAGTGCAATTTCCTCGTAATAAATTTGATGAAATTAGCTAAGACGAGCGATTTTTCTGCGGTCGGATAGATCTGGGGGTGAAATATAGGCCTTCATTTTGAAAACACTTGCAAACCGACAACTATAATAAAAAAATGTAAACGAACTGATTTGTCTGATGTAATTAGTGAACTCTAATAAGTATTCCAAGTAGATGACGCATACTCAAGTTTAGATCGTATAAGAGCTTTATATAAGATACGTTTCAGTGATTGTGGGGCTAATGAAAAATTCCTCTTCAGATATCCTAGCGTGCTGCTAACGTCGATCGTTAAATATAATCTTTGTGTGTTTCCTATATGAGGTCGGGCGTGATACCAACTCCTAACTTGTATTTGGAAACTGATTGCGATGATATGCCTTGAATATTGTAGTTCGGCTTTGTGGTCGTACGTCGTGATACGCGCATCAGTTTACATCTAGTTAAGTATCGTGCCATGGACCATGGTTCACGCTAAAGAGAAGCTACGTGAATGTCGTTTTGTAGTTGGTTTGAATCAGAAATTGGTTTCTTCTCAATGTATGACAGAGTCGTTAGGAAATAGAGATATTAGATGATACTAGAGATGCTAGGCCATTTATGTAGAAGAGAAATAATAATGACCGGCAACTGAACTATGGGGGACTCGTGAATGACAAAAACTAAGTTTGAACTAAAAAAACATAGAAGGTAACCAGTTTGCGATCAGTCTGCGGTCAGTCTGCGGTCAGTCTGCGGTCGGTCTGCGGTCGGTCTGCGGTAGCGCATGCGCTACCGCAGAAGACTCGCACATGCGCAGTTGGTACCGGAGGGCCCATCGTACCGTGTCGGATGTGCAGAAATGGTTCCTTAAAATTCCCTAGTCTCTTAGTCCACCAATTTTGATAAACCGTCCTCCTGTCGGTGATTTGGTTCGAATGTTCCTTGGTAGGAAACTTGAAGGAACAAAGGGATACCTGTCGGTGATTTGGTTCGAATATTCCTTGGTAGGAAACTTGAAGGAATAAAGGGATACCTGTCGGTGATTTGGTTCGAATATTCCTTGGTAGGAAACTTGAAGGAACAAAGGGATACCTGTCGGTGATTTGGTTCGAATATTCCTTGGTAGGAAACTTGAAGGAACAAAGGGATACCTGTCGGTGATTTGGTTCGAATATTCCTTGGTAGGAAACTTGAAGGAACAAAGGGATACCTGTCGTTGATTTGGTTCGAATATTCCTTGGTAGGAAACTTGAAGGAACAAAGGGATACCTGTCGGTGATTTGGTTGGAATATTCCTTGGTAGGAAACTTGAAGGAACAAAGGGATACCTGTCGGTGATTTGGTTCGAATATTCCTTGGTAGGAAACTTGAAGGAACAAAGGGATACCTGTCGTTGATTTGGTTCGAATATTCCTTGGTAGGAAACTTGAAGGAACAAAGGGATACCTGTCGGTGATTTGGTTCGAATATTCCTTGGTAGGAAACTTGAAGGAACAAAGGGATACCTGTCGGTGATTTGGTTCGAATATTCCTTGGTAGGAAACTTGAAGGAACAAAGGGATACCTGTCGTTGATTTGGTTCGAATATTCCTTGGTAGGAAACTTGAAGGAACAAAGGGATACCTGTCGGTGATTTGGTTCGAATATTCCTTGGTAGGAAACTTGAAGGAACAAAGGGATACCTGTCGGTGATTTGGTTCGAATATTCCTTGGTAGGAAACTTGAAGGAACAAAGGGATACCTGTCGGTTGATTTGGTTCGAATATTCCTTGGTAGGAAACTTGAAGGAACAAAGGGATACCTGTCGGTGATTTGGTTCGAATATTCCTTGGTAGGAAACTTGAAGGAACAAAGGGATACCTGTCGGTGATTTGGTTCGAATATTCCTTGGTAGGAAACTTGAAGGAACAAAGGGATACCTGTCGGTGATTTGGTTCGAATATTCCTTGGTAGGAAACTTGAAGGAACAAAGGGATACCTGTCGGTGATTTGGTTCGAATATTCCTTGGTAGGAAACTTGAAGGAACAAAGGGATACCTGTCGGTGATTTGGTTCGAATATTCCTTGGTAGGAAACTTGAAGGAACAAAGGGATACCTGTCGGTGATTTGGTTCGAATATTCCTTGGTAGGAAACTTGAAGGAACAAAGGGATACCTGTCGGTGATTTGGTTCGAATATTCCTTGGTAGGAAACTTGAAGGAACAAAGGGATACCTGTCGGTGATTTGGTTCGAATATTCCTTGGTAGGAAACTTGAAGGAACAAAGGGATACCTGTCGGTGATTTGGTTCGAATATTCCTTGGTAGGAAACTTGAAGGAACAAAGGGATACCTGTCGGTGATTTGGTTCGAATATTCCTTGGTAGGAAACTTGAAGGAATAAAGGGATACCTGTCGGTGATTTGGTTCGAATATTCCTTGGTAGGAAACTTGAAGGAACAAAGGGATACCTGTCGGTGATTTGGTTCGAATATTCCTTGGTAGGAAACTTGAAGGAACAAAGGGATACCTGTCGGTGATTTGGTTCGAATATTCCTTGGTAGGAAACTTGAAGGAACAAAGGGATACCTGTCGGTGATTTGGTTCGAATATTCCTTGGTAGGAAACTTGAAGGAACAAAGGGATACCTGTCGGTGATTTGGTTCGAATATTCCTTGGTAGGAAACTTGAAGGAACAAAGGGATACCTGTCGGTGATTTGGTTCGAATATTCCTTGGTAGGAAACTTGAAGGAACAAAGGGATACCTGTCGGTGATTTGGTTAGAATATTCCTTGGTAGGAAACTTGAAGGAACAAAGGGATACCTGTCGGTGATTTGGTTCGAATATTCCTTGGTAGGAAACTTGAAGGAACAAAGGGATACCTGTCGGTGATTTGGTTCGAATATTCCTTGGTAGGAAACTTGAAGGAACAAAGGGATACCTGTCGGTGATTTGGTTCGAATATTCCTTGGTAGGAAACTTGAAGGAACAAAGGGATACCTGTCGGTGATTTGGTTCGAATATTCCTTGGTAGGAAACTTGAAGGAACAAAGGGATACCTGTCGGTGATTTGGTTCGAATATTCCTTGGTAGGAAACTTGAAGGAACAAAGGGATACCTGTCGGTGATTTGGTTCGAATATTCCTTGGTAGGAAACTTGAAGGAACAAAGGGATACCTGTCGGTGATTTGGTTCGAATATTCCTTGGTAGGAAACTTGAAGGAACAAAGGGATACCTGTCGGTGATTTGGTTCGAATATTCCTTGGTAGGAAACTTGAAGGAACAAAGGGATACCTGTCGGTGATTTGGTTCGAATATTCCTTGGTAGGAAACTTGAAGGAACAAAGGGATACCTGTCGGTGATTTGGTTCGAATATTCCTTGGTAGGAAACTTGAAGGAACAAAGGGATACCTGTCGGTGATTTGGTTCGAATATTCCTTGGTAGGAAACTTGAAGGAACAAAGGGATACCTGTCGGTGATTTGGTTCGAATATTCCTTGGTAGGAAACTTGAAGGAACAAAGGGATACCTGTCGGTGATTTGGTTCGAATATTCCTTGGTAGGAAACTTGAAGGAACAAAGGGATACCTGTCGGTGATTTGGTTCGAATATTCCTTGGTAGGAAACTTGAAGGAACAAAGGGATACCTGTCGGTGATTTGGTTCGAATATTCCTTGGTAGGAAACTTGAAGGAACAAAGGGATACCTGTCGGTGATTTGGTTCGAATATTCCTTGGTAGGAAACTTGAAGGAACAAAGGGATACCTGTCGGTGATTTGGTTCGAATATTCCTTGGTAGGAAACTTGAAGGAACAAAGGGATACCTGTCGGTGATTTGGTTCGAATATTCCTTGGTAGGAAACTTGAAGGAACAAAGGGATACCTGTCGGTGATTTGGTTCGAATATTCCTTGGTAGGAAACTTGAAGGAACAAAGGGATACCTGTCGGTGATTTGGTTCGAATATTCCTTGGTAGGAAACTTGAAGGAACAAAGGGATACCTGTCGGTGATTTGGTTCGAATATTCCTTGGTAGGAAACTTGAAGGAACAAAGGGATACCTGTCGGTGATTTGGTTCGAATATTCCTTGGTAGGAAACTTGAAGGAACAAAGGGATACCTGTCGGTGATTTGGTTCGAATATTCCTTGGTAGGAAACTTGAAGGAACAAAGGGATACCTGTCGGTGATTTGGTTCGAATATTCCTTGGTAGGAAACTTGAAGGAACAAAGGGATACCTGTCGGTGATTTGGTTCAGAATATTCCTTGGTAGGAAACTTGAAGGAACAAAGGGATACCTGTCGGTGATTTGGTTCGAATATTCCTTGGTAGGAAACTTGAAGGAACAAAGGGATACCTGTCGGTGATTTGGTTCGAATATTCCTTGGTAGGAAACTTGAAGGAACAAAGGGATACCTGTCGGTGATTTGGTTCGAATATTCCTTGGTAGGAAACTTGAAGGAACAAAGGGATACCTGTCGGTGATTTGGTTCAGAATATTCCTTGGTAGGAAACTTGAAGGAACAAAGGGATACCTGTCGGTGATTTGGTTCGAATATTCCTTGGTAGGAAACTTGAAGGAACAAAGGGATACCTGTCGGTGATTTGGTTCGAATATTCCTTGGTAGGAAACTTGAAGGAACAAAGGGATACCTGTCGGTGATTTGGTTCGAATATTCCTTGGTAGGAAACTTGAAGGAACAAAGGGATACCTGTCGGTGATTTGGTTCGAATATTCCTTGGTAGGAAACTTGAAGGAACAAAGGGATACCTGTCGGTGATTTGGTTCGAATATTCCTTGGTAGGAAACTTGAAGGAACAAAGGGATACCTGTCGGTGATTTGGTTCGAATATTCCTTGGTAGGAAACTTGAAGGAACAAAGGGATACCTGTCGGTGATTTGGTTCGAATATTCCTTGGTAGGAAACTTGAAGGAACAAAGGGATACCTGTCGGTGATTTGGTTCGAATATTCCTTGGTAGGAAACTTGAAGGAACAAAGGGATACCTGTCTATCGGTGATTTGGTTCGAATATTCCTTGGTAGGAAACTTGAAGGAACAAAGGGATACCTGTCGGTGATTTGGTTCGAATATTCCTTGGTAGGAAACTTGAAGGAACAAAGGGATACCTGTCGGTGATTTGGTTCGAATATTCCTTGGTAGGAAACTTGAAGGAACAAAGGGATACCTGTCGGTGATTTGGTTCGAATATTCCTTGGTAGGAAACTTGAAGGAACAAAGGGATACCTGTCGGTGATTTGGTTCGAATATTCCTTGGTAGGAAACTTGAAGGAACAAAGGGATACCTGTCGGTGATTTGGTTCGAATATTCCTTGGTAGGAAACTTGAAGGAACAAAGGGATACCTGTCGGTGATTTGGTTCGAACATTACTTGGTAGGAAACTTGAAGGAACAAAGGGATACCTGTCGTTGATTTGGTTCGAATATTCCTTGGTAGGAAACTTGAAGGAACAAAGGGACACCTGTCGGTGATTTGGTTCGAATATTCCTTGGTTGGAAACTTGAAGGAACAAAGGGATACCTGTCGGTGATTTGGTTCGAATATTCCTTGGTAGGAAACTTGAAGGAACAAAGGGCGCCATTAGAAATGGAGTAATGAGTAATCAAATTACTCATTACACGTAATTTGATTACTTGTAATGAGTACTATACCGCATTAAAGGTGCGAGCATACAGCGAATTTGGATGGTTCCCAATCCTGTGTGCGAATTCAACGTTACAATATTGGGGGGGGGGATTTTCGGGGCATCGCTCGCGTCAGGTGAGCTTCCACGCGCGGTCAATGCACTTCCAGGTAGTGCTACAAATGGCAGCCGGCTCGTACGCTGAGCACAGGACGCCCGAAACCTGCTCGGCGATGTTTTGTTATGGTGATGTCACTTCCGCGATTTCAAGATGCGTGTGTGAGCGCAATTGTAAAATGCAAGATAAAAAATAGAAAAAAAGGAAGAAGGCAGTTTGGATTGTACCGGACTCTACGAAACGTCGGAGCTAGACTTGTACACATGACTAAAGAAAACTAAGGAATTACATTTTACGATTACTCGAGGCTAATTTGTAACTAATTACGGTTACGATTAGCCTTCGATACAAAGTGAAGTGACCGTTACCACAAAAAGTAATCCGTTACTTTCCCGGCTTTACTTTCTACCTTAATGTCGTAGGGTAAGACACAAAACACAAGAGTGTTATGGAAGCGTTTATTGTCGCCACCAGTCACACTTTTGTGACCTTGAGCAACAGGGCTCTCGAAAAGTGTCTCGTTTCTAAGTGAAGATGTCTGCCGCCGCGCTACCTGACGCACTGCATTGCGTGCGTCTTGTGAAAAATGGAACAGCTCTCTGCCCTGATGAAATCGCAAGGCTTCGTTGTTACAGCCTGTTAGAATCGGAAAGCTATAAAGAATTGTAATACGGATAAGTAAACCTGGAGTAAAATCAGTGTAAGTGAATATATTATATAAATATATTTTAGGCGGCAAATATCGCGAAACGGTGGTACGGAAAAATAGCAATTAAGATGCGGGTTTCTGTATCAGTCTATTAGCTCTGAGCATATGCCGTTTTTTGGTTGAGACATCGGTGAATAAGAGGACGAGCTTTTTGGATATATAACCATCAAAAACATCGGGCGATCCCTCAGAAAAGAAAAATATAACGTCGATTAAAACGGAAATGTAGACGCACGTATGCTGTGCGCTACCGTTTGACGATGCCGTCCAAAACGCTTATAACACGGGTCTGCCGTAACGCTGCTCAGTGTTCTCCAGCTAAATGTCAGGTGAGGCTACGACAGCGTCCTCCCACAGTGACAGCCGTAATTCTAATTTTGTGAAATACGAGCTATATAAGAGTCTTACCCCATACTTCCACGTCGGGAAGGTGTGTAAGCAAGCACCTTCATCCTGAAGCCGATCATCCACGAGCTAGGGAGCGTGATTCTCACACTGCAGTACCGCCGTCGCTGAAAGTTGCCATATATTCCCAACAACGTATCTTGCTATTGTAAAAAAAAAAAAAAAAACAACGACGCACGAAAAGGGTGACGGGATGTAGGCAACCTGAAGCTTTTAAAATATTAGGTGAAAAGCACGGCGAAAAGCAGCACCAGATTAAATGAACATTCGTATTTCCCAAAGGTGATAAGTGCTCTAGTATCTTTTGAGCAGCATGCCAGTCAATGTCACACCTTTTCCGGTCGATTTCTCTGTTGACGTTTATTCAGCGGAAAACGGAGCGTCCCCTCCTGTTGTGACATTATACAAACTGTCGTAGTCACTATAACCGAGGAGGGCATTGTTAATTGTCTCGAGATTTCGGAAGGCGCACAGCCGACGATCGTTTTGTGTTCTCTAAGCGTCTTCGTAAGCAAAGCAAAGAACGAAGGAACAAAAGAAAAGCCGTGCACAGATCCGCAACACCAGCTCGCGTGCACTTTGACAGTATTTTACAGCGAAGCTCTTTGTGGATAGGGTTCCGTGGATTTTTCATATGCTTCAACAAAAGCTCGCGCGCCATCTCTTTATCCTCGTTCCAAGCGCTTGCGTGCCTAGTTTCCTTCCGCTCTCCCGGGGTGGCTGTCCCGTCGCGCGTGTCTACTTTCCGCCGAGTGGCGCACCTGTCGCGCGTGTCTATAGTTTCCTCCGGCTCCTCGGGGCGGCGATAGTTCGTACCTTTCTTCAAAATTCGGTGTCGCGTCTGTGTCGTCTGCTAAACAGCTTCGATGGTCATCCACCTTCACGGTGTGGAATGGCAGCTGATGTTTGTTTTTCGTTAGGTTGAAACATTTTGATTTTGGGAGTTTGCCCTAATATTGTTTGCACACAGAGTCCCGGTCTTTGTATCAATGTGCTTCCTCCTTCGTCGTGGGCGAGCAAGCTGACGGGTTACAATTTCAAAACAAAACTAGGAAAAAAATTCGAATCGAGGTTTTAGGTGACGTAAAGAAAGGTTTTCAGGATCTGAAGAACGCCAGTTGACAGTGTAATTCCAATAAAACTTACTTCCCTTGCGTAAGTAAGTACGGAAATTACTTTACAATTACTTTGTAAAATATGTGAATATTCCCTTACAAAATTACTGATAAATGTAAGGGATTACAAGTAATTGTGTTACTTGTAACGGATTACGTACAAGTCTGATCGGAGCCAATCCAAGGCCGTGCGAGTGTCACGCAGTATTGTAGGAAACGGCGTTCCTGGAACGCGTTTATTTTATGAGGAACGAAGGAACGCCGCCGTTCTTTTTTGCATCAGTGGAACTGGAACGGGAACTCGTTACGTTGTACGGGAACAAAAAAAGGAACGGCGTTTCTTTTTTTTGTCGAGTGAGGTAATTTTTATTTTATTTCCAAGGGGGAACACTAAAAAGTATAACAAAGTGTGTATAATATATATATATATATATATATATATATATATATATATATATATAATATATATATATATATATTATGAAGAGCAGGGTCTTGTTAATGTTTCTGTTACTTATTTTAATGTTTAAATTTTTGGGGTTCCAGTTTAGTAGCAGTTGGGTGCAGGTGAGCTGGAGTACATTAATGCTCTTTTCACTGCCCGAGACTGCAGCACAAAAACAAAACTTTTAGTCGAAGGAAACGACACAAAAAGAGGAACGTCTTAAACTCGGCTACTTCATTGCTTCCACGAATCCTCATACACCCAGAAATCTAAGGCCGACTACAGCCATAACTAAACTTCCACAAAGAGACCTATAGTTACAACAAATGACCATGTTACCAAACATCGAACGCACCCTTGTAGCTCGACTGACTTCGAACTGAGGATACCAGCTCTTACGAACGGCTTGATAGCTGCGTGATATAACTTACTGGATATCAAAGACTACGAAAAAAAACAGAAGAACAGCACAAGTTCTGCGGCAGGGCCAACAAAACCTTGAGCGTTTTCTTGTAGTCTTTAACGCGTACATTAGCTATTTTAATACATTGTATTACTTGACTATCAATAGCGATAATAATCCCTGGAGAAAAGGAACAAGGGGGACAGACAGCGGCTCATGCCATAAACGTAACCGAAATCGAAAACCGTTTAGGAACGAAATTTTTTCAGTAACCGCAACCGGAACGAAACCGTTATCCTAAATTTATGAAAACCGTAACCGTAACCGTAAATTATTTAACGATAACCAATATGAACCGAAAAATAAAAAAAATATTAGTTTTTCTTAAGAATCACCAGGCTTGGGGAGGGATCTTGGAATGTCGTGGCCATTTGACAAAGTTACCGTCAGCGAGTGGTGCATCTGGTAATACATTTCCGTTCAATCTAAATTTGGGATTAAAAATACCTAGTTGGAATCAGTGATCGAACTTGTAATGAAAAGTCTCTATTTCTGAATCTGCCACACTCCTACAATCGCTACATGTATTCAGTACGTGTCGTCTTCAAGGTATTAACTAATAAGTTGGAATTAGGAGATGTCCATCCAACTTGGTTCTTTCAAAACCACCGATGTTCCTGACCTGCAGTAGCTAGCCAGTATGAAGGAACGAGGTAAATTGACCATCATGCAGAGCTGCCAAGCAACAAAGTAGTGATGTTTATTTTTATTATATAGAATGCGATGATCCCCGAGTAGCGGGGTTACAAGTAGGTTTCGGTATCAAACTATATCATGCAAATCGATTTAGGGAACAATTGTTTGAGCTAGGAACGTGTGCAATGTTTAACCAATTAGAAGTGCTAAAACGTTTTTGAGTTTTTGTTATTGTGAATGTACCGTTGTTGAATATCTGGGACTACTTTGAACCGTTTATTACAAAACTGCTGTCTAGCATGAATAAAACAAATTATTCGAGAAACCGGGGAAAAAAACGGTTTTTAGTAACTTGTAACCGGCAACCGAAACCGTCAAGATTAAAACCTTACAAAACCGAAACGAAACCGTTATCAACAGGAAACGGAAACCTAACTGTAACTGTAACCGTAACCGTAACCGCAACTGAAACATTATATTTTTTTTTGGTTTGAGTCCATGGGGACAAAGGACAAACACAAATCTCCAAACACAGATTGGTGACTGGTGCGCGACTGAAAAAATCCGCCTGGTCCATGGTATCGAACCAGGGACTTCTCCATTTCGAGTGGAAAGGTCCCAGTGAGGACCACTGCAGGCGGATTTTCTCAGTCGCGCAACAATTACCTAGCCGCGTTTGGAGATTTGTGTTTGTCCATTGTATCCCTTGTCGCCCTTCTACAGAGGTTATTATTGTTATTCTTGTCGAGCTCGCTTGCACCTTTTCATTAATTGCATTATCATCGACTATCGAGCCGCTCGTGAAAGTTTGTATCGTCGGTTCGACGTCAGTGGACTGAATGTCGAATTGTAGTTCTTGAGGTGATATATCTGGGACAAGGGATGTAAGTACTACACACCCCTATTTCTGAAAGTACGTAGCGGTCCGAACCAAATGGAAAAGATTCAAAACGATCTGGTTAGCCAATTAAAAGGTTATGAGCCATTTTTTGAAATTTTTTATCGAGAAAGTGGCGACCGACGAGGTCTACGAATGCACGATGAAATATGAACGGTGTCGGCTACCTAGAACAGGCCGCGTTTTCTCGTTAAATATTTTTTCCTTGCGTGGGGCAATGAGTGTTTGCAATTATCCTTGGTTGTTTCGGAAGAAAGCTCGAAACACATTTATGAGACATTGACCTGTAGGCGTTTTCCTATGAGTTTCGATAACGCTACAAATATAACTGCAGCAGCCAGTGATTTTAAGCATCAAGGTGGCTGAAGTGTCTTTACTCTGAAACCTGTAGTTTACTTACCGGCCGCTTCGGGCGAGTCTGGAATCCACTTGACTGTACCATGACTTCGTGCGGAGGACTCATCTTCTATACTCGCATTTACCCCCAAAAATCGTAATAAAAAAGAAAAAGAAAGTAGTCCGGCTTCTTGCGGAACGTTACTATAATTTCCCGTCCTTGATACCCGGAATTAAGACATATGTAGGTGCATCCTGTATTAGCGTTATGTCGTTTTATCGGTACGTCTACAAGTTTCAAGCGCCAAAGGCATTGCTTCTCTTTTCGACAACCAAATCTTGCAAGAACTATACTTTGCGCAGCGTACGAAAAAAGCGCAAAACTTCGTTTTTTCTTCTTTTTAATGTGACAGCAAGTGTATTATTACTCTACGCCATGCATGTCGCCGATAGTCTGATCTGTTGTGCCCAAGTCCCACTAGACGGACAAACAGAAACAACCGACACCGAGGAGCCAAAAACACGTGCAGCATGCACGCGAAGCTTTGACAGGCTCGCGATGTCGTCTTGCTTATACTTCACGAGCACCGGGATACAGCAAGCCTGCCAAAGGTATACCATCGCGTGCATGCTGCGCGTGTTTGTGGCTTGTCGGTGTCGGTTGTTTTTGTTTGTCGCCCTAGTGGGACTCGGGCATGATATAGTAGCTCCGACTTCAGCGCGAGCTTTTTAACCTTCGATAAAACTTGGGCTCACGCGCAGCCAAGCGGAACTGAAATTTAACGAGCCCGTGCCGGAGGCGGAGCTACGCCTCGCAATGCCCGGAGCACATAGCACATGCTCTGGAGTGTCAACCCTGACACCTGGCTATGATGAACGTTGCGGAAAGGGTAACGCATGCTCCATTTAGCCCGTTTTTTATGTACCACTTAGCACGTGGAGCTATAAAGTTCAACTTGCCTGACACGTGTCCTACGAACGAACTGCGACGACAAGCAGAAGTTGTGACGTACGTCGTATAGTATTTTGCTACCTGACACTGTGAGGTCATGTGAAGCGTTTCTTTTTCTCCCAGAATTTTAAGGGGAAAAACTGTGACGTCACGTAGTTCTGTGATTCACCGGTAACTTACCGGAAAGAACCGTTTCCCGCTAAATTTAGCGTGTCACGTATGTCTCGCGAACCTGACGTGGTTCGAGTTCGACCAGGTTCGACTTTTTGGACCTTCTAACGCGAAGTTGTTTGGGTATTTTTAAATTATGCATTCCCTGTACGTCCAATAAGGGCACCGGACCCAGTCAAGCTAGCACTTGGTAGCTTTTTCTCCGGTGTCCTCGGCATAATGTAGCTGAAATAAAGTTCAAGTTCAAAGTTCGACTGCACTTTGACTTTTGTGCGCGTGCGCAAAGCTTGAAAACCGAGCCAACGCCACCTGGCGAACGAAAGGTGCAATATTTATTGGGTATATCGTTTGATCGATTCGCATTAATATACTGACTAAAGCGGTTAAGGTACATATTTTTGCTTTCGTAGAACCCGTCGAAACGCAGGTACGATAATAGTTCGCGACATCTCTCTACTAGCATGCAATGAGCAACCTACAACATAGTACATACCCACGAATCCGGCTGAAGCCTTTAAAGTGACCGCATAAATTGGCTTGGTAACGTATCGCGCTACGATTTACCGCAAAGGTGCCTGAAGGTGGCAAAAGCAACCCATAAAATAAAAAATAAAAAATTATTAAAGTAAAAAAAGAAACGATAACTGATTTTTTACTTACGGCGCCCGTGTGCTATCCACTCCCCCTCTGACTGGCGCAACACCCAAAAGATGGCGGCCCCGGCGCAAGCTTACCGCCCGGTCGCGCCGAACGCAGACTGCACGTAGCTGAAAATACTCGACGAACCATGTTTGTTTTGTGTCCAGTTAATGCATTTTATTGAGCGCATGACGTTTTTGATTCAAAAACATCGTCTGCTTTTGGCGCGACTGGATGGTAAGCTTCCGGCGGGGTTCCCGCCGCCATCTGTTGGTTGTTGCGCCGGTCAAAAATAACATACCTGCGCCGTAAAAAAAAAAAAAAAAAAATAGTTTTATTTTTTATTTGGGTAAGTATGAAATTTTCATACGATGCTTCCACCCCTTTGGGCACCTCTGTGGTAGATCGTAGCGCGGTAGAGTGAAAGCATAAATCGGCTTGGTAACGTATACGTTACCAAGCCGATTTATCACTTTAAAGACGGCCATGAAACGATTTTTTTTTTTACTTTTGCAAAATACTACTTGCAATCACTCTCTAACTTTAATAACTGAATAAACTTGCCTTAGTTTTTCTTTCTAGGCAATGGACAGTCGCCATAAAAAATTCGAGAAGTATGAGCATCGTTCATCTCCTCAACTCGGAGGCAGAACAAGCGGCCACCATGGCCTGCTGCCTATCCTATACTTCGTTTCAGCTTGGGTCCAGACGCAGCCGATGCTACAGGCACGAGCGTGTGGCCCTGAACAGTGCCTGTACTGCACGAGCACGCGTGCTTGGCAGGGACGCTGGAAGCCCGGAGCTCGCGCTTGTAGCATCGGCTGCGTCTGGACCCGAGCTGAAACGAAGTATAGGCCGCCAGCGTTAATCATAGCCACGCGCTGGGGTCGGCAAACTAGAAAACGCGCGCTGAGCTCCAGGCATTGTTACAGAGTTCGGCTATTCTCATCACCGCAGTTGTTGAACACGACCCACTACCCGAGTGTCCGCCGAGGCATTGATTGTTACGAGCCGAAGTCCAGTGCTCACGCAGTTCTCGTGTCCAATCCATGAGACGCGCTCGACTGTCGTCAGGCGGGTGGTTTCGATCCCACAATTACGGGGGATCAGTAACCCAGTGGGCTAGCGCATACCAGCTTGGAGCACGTGGAGCGAAAGCTCGCGCTGCAGAACCCAGAAATCCTGGGTTCAATCCCCACCGGTGCCCGTTTTGATTTGGATGAGCATCTTATACCGGCGTGCGGTCGTGCATCACTACTGCGTGGTGCACGTTAAAAACCCCAGGCTAGCGGTTTTACTGCACTGGCTAAATTGCTCATTTACAGCTAAGAGACAAGTCGTTCGTTGAGGGCAGACTAACTCCAAGGCTGTCTAAACATACCCACAACCAATTTTTTTTCTCACAATTCCGTCGTCGAGTATTGCAAAGGCAAGACTGAAAGAAATATCCCCCTTTTATCCTCGCGATTTCACCGCGACAAAGAAGCTTCCGAATCAGCGGCGGTCCGTGCGGACTTGGGCCAGGCTAGGACCAGTACGCCTCTGCAAAGTCGTGAACATACCAACCCGACGTCGTTCCTTGACCCATTTAGGGCTTCATCCGAATTCATGGGCACGCTGTACAAAGATAACAGTAAAATGTAGTTTAACTCTCTGACGTCACGCTAGTGCAGTGGCGCTGCTGTCGGCATCGCGCACACGCTGATTTATCTTGCGTGAATCTCTCTTCTACGCATGCGCAATGCCCACACCTGGTGTGGGCAGATGCGGTCTCGTTTGTAAACAGAGTGTTGGCGTAATACCCAGCATCCACATGTTGACCAACAAATAAACGTCACTTACAAAAACAGCACCAAAAAAATTAGACGAACTATAGTTCGTTGCAACTCAAGAAGGTAGGGTGAGTGAAAGGAAGGCCCGGGGAGAAGGAAGCAGAGGGAACGCTGGAGAGGAGAGGGGGAAACCTCCTCCTCCCTTTAGCGTTCCGTCTGCTGCCTCCTCCTGGCCTTCCTTTCCCTCGCCCTACCTTCTTGAATTGCAACGGCGAAACCGGGGCCCCGCCGTTGCTTGTTCCTACGATTCACGTGACACGGCAGGTGAACCGCTTCTCGTTGATTTCGTTTTTTCTTTTTTCGACCGGTGTCTTTGCTTTGTTCATCCCTGAGCTAACAGCGCGGTGGACCAATGAACCGCCTCCCTTTCGCCACCTTATCCCGCTCTCCCGCGCGTGGGTACGGGCGGGAGCGCGATCACGTGACGAGGGATCGAAGCATGACCGGTCCAACGAGCACGTTGCTTCCACCGCAATACCAGCTTAGGAGTGACCGGACAAAGGGGTACGATGAAGCCGGTGTTCTGCGGGGCCGCGTGGGCGTTACATAATAGGCGGCGACCTTCTGCACGCGCTTGCAGGAGCACGCGCGAGCCCCCCGTTGCCGGCTTATTTTGAGCAGCAAGTCGGGCCGCGAGAAACGTTTTTGCAAGCACGTTGCTCTGCGGCGTTGTTCTGACCGACCTCTGTTTGTGTTTCGCAGCAGTGGCGCCGGCTCTCTTTGCTCCTGCTCTCTCCGAGGTCGTCTGCATTGGTCAAGGCCATAGTGCCGGATGATTCGACGTCATCTATGGGAGGCCAGCGCGGGGGAGCGCACATACTGAACACGAGTACCGCGTCAGCGTTCGGCTGGAACGCGTGTCCTCACCGATGGAACACGAGTCCCGGCCGAATGCTGACGTATATCACTCGTGTCCAATCGTGTGCCTCGCGCTGGCCTCTTGTAACTGACGTAGGAAGTCCGGCGCTTAGGCTTCGCTATCTACGGGAGATGTTTTCTGGTACTGGCTACTTTTGACTTTAGTTCTCTTCAGTCGGCCAAGTTAAGCTGGTTTTGTTTGGGTTCCAGTTAAAGTGAGGTTCCACGTATTCTTTCTGGAACGTGTCGAATTTTTCGGTGAGCCGGGGATTATACGTGGAGCGCCAGTTCGCTTCAGTAGAAGGGTACGTAGTTGGACTATAGTCGGTGATTCATTGTGTATAATAAACGCGCTAAAAGAGGACGGACAAGTAAAAGGACGCGAACACCACGGATCACTACTTACAACTGTAGTTTAATAACATTAAGAAAAAAACATATACACCGTCACAAAAAAGACAGGTGGCCTTGGTGTTCTGGGACGTCATAACATCACGTGACGTCATGATGTCACGTGGCTGTCACTGTGACGTCGTTGAGGTTACATGCCACAGACACAAAAGGTCGCTATAGTCCGTTGCAAGTCAAGAAGTTAAGGCGAGGGAAAACAAGGCCCGGGAGGAGGAAGCAGACGAAACGCTTGAGAGAGGAGGTTTCCCCCTCTTCTCTGCAGCGTTCCGTCTGCTTCCTTCTCTCATGCCTTCCTTTCCCTCGCCCTACATTTTTGAGATGCAACGGACTATAGTAAGCTGCAAGCGCTAAACACTTAAAACCCACGCTTCACGGAAGCAAATATGTATCTGCAGCTTTGTTTTGTTTGAACTGTACATGTGGCTGCTATACTCTGTTTCACCTTATGATGTACCGCAGGAAAGGCTACAAGCGCGAGCTCCTTGCTCTAGGGCACATCTTGGCAGCACAAGCTCTCGTGCGTTAAGAGCAGCTCCCAACGCTATGAGCTCGCGCTTCTAGCCTTGTCTGCGGTACAACACAAGGTGAAACGGAGTATAGCTCTTTTTCTTCGGAACCACACAATCCTCTTGTATTATCAGATTTGGTACCGGAACGATTTCCAAGTATTCATGTCATGCGAATGTTCCCTGGAAGTCGTACAATCGAACATCACTGTACTCTGTTTTCTTTATAAACGTCTTTTTTTTTTTACATTGATCAAACAAAAAAGAAAAAGAATTGAACTTAAAAAAGAAAGAAACATTCCGAATTCGGAGAAAAGCAGCACCCCGAAAAGACGCAACCCTAATTGTAAGCTGTTTTCTACTAAAATAAGTCAGCAGTTACAAAACATTGCGGAAGTTGTTTTTTGTTTTTGTTGTTTTTCTACGAAATTGATTGTGAGGGAGCGTAAATTGATTTATTTTTGTTTGTTTTTCTTTGGTTTTTGATGCGTTCGTGCGGGTTGCTCTTTCGCGTCTTTCCTGCCAAAAGGCAAAGGTCAAATAAAAAAAGAAAAAGAAGTGGCTGGGGAAATGGTGAAAACAATAACAAGGGCTGAGCGGGGAAGGCCGACAAACTTCCTCGTCGCATAGAAAACGATATCTCGCAGTACACAGTTTGTTCCTCGTTCTCTTTACGCCAAGGGAGGGGGAGAAAAGCGAAACGAGGAAACGCGTTTGAATAGGCGTCGCTTTTTATGCGCCTAGTTGCTTGCCGCACGCTGTGTCCACGAGTTCCCGATTTCGAGGTGCCAGGAAATGAGCGCGAAGCAAAAAGAGTAAATTATTTGTGTTTAGATAGCGTAAGGTCGGTCCACCTTTGAAGGTGTACGGCGACGCGGGTTTACGCCGTTGATGGGTAATGTTGCCAGTGCAGTATACAGGCAGCAGTGATATACACCACTGTACGCCCGTATACGATGCTCGTCCAGGTCGAAACGGGAAAGGGGCGGGGATTGAACCCAGGATCCCCGAGTTCAGTAGCGGGAGCTTTCGCTCCACGCGCTCCGAACTGCGGAGCGCCAACAAGCTGGGCACCCGCCCACACGATTATACTTCATCTCACCTTAGCGTGGACTAACTGCGAAGGTTATGCAAGCGCGAGCGGCTAGCTTTAACTGCCTTGACTGGAACACTCGCTGCACGAGCGCTCGTGAAGTCGCCGAGGCTTCATACAAAGCAACTAGCTCGCGCCTTTAGCACGCGTGGCTAACAATGGTCCATGCTATCACTTGGCTCTTTATGCGGCGAACAGTGTCCCGAGAATCCAAATTCCAACTGTTTTAATCACGATATCGCGGGGCTCATCATATCGCACGAGAGCCTCCTCGTTGTTTTATCAGATAAAAAGGTGGCGTGTCGCCAGAAGACCCCCCCCCCCCTTAAATAAGCAAAGATAATAATAAACGTGCATTCCGAAAAAAAAAAAAATCTGTGTGATGGTGCTCATGAGAGGTCTATCATGGGTGAGCAAACATTTGCCGGAAATATGGGCTCTTAATCAGGACATGGTTGCGATCTCAGTGATGTGAATGCTGTGCCAATGCGACTACCCTGCTACATCCTGCTACGGTACATCTATCCCCAATGTGATTGCGCGAACATTGTGCCAAAACTTGATTTCACTTTATTAATAGTGAAACTGTAATAATGGCTCGGACCCCGCTCGCTACACTTCAAGATCGTTATTGTAGGCTTGTGCCAATTTTTGAAACTTTCGATTTTAGCCTCAAGTAGCGTACTATCCCATTTTACCTCTGCAGCATTCAACAGTGAGAGTACTCGTAATTTTCGCAATATCTCTTATGTTACTAAGTCTGCTCTGGCATGTTAAGTAAGCTTCGTTTAATGCGCTCCTCACCGCGCCCTCGTGTACTGCAGTGAAGCGACAACCGCGAAATAAGCATCGCAATTTTGTTTATCTTGCTTCGCCGCAGCGCAATACGGGTGCTAAAGGGAAATCATTCCCCCAGAAAGGGACGTTAAACGCGCAAGCGTCGGGTATATTTAAAATAATAATAATAAAAAAAACAACTTTCTGAGTGTTAATGTAAGGCTCTTATGTTGCAGTAAAAAATTCTGAATTACACTGCGGCTATTATTTATGATAGACTGCGGTATTTTGGCGTTATCATTTATTCAAATATGGGACTTAGCGAGCGTGCTCGCAAGAAAATTTATATTAACTACTCTATAGGTTTATTTATATTTGAACTCCCTCATTTGGTTGTCTCCTTTATATATGTTTTACCCTTTTAAGGTACAGTCAATAAAATAAATTGAAACTATATTAGGTGAAGCAGTAGAAGGAATCTTCGGTATAACCTTACCGAATGTGTCTGAATTGTTTTAGGAAGGCATGGTTATCGATCATTTTCCTTTCTTTTGTTATTCTGAAGTTCTACATATACAAAATGTCATAAATTATAATAATTTAATGACAAAAATATTTTTTTATCTTTAGAATTTTTATTTTATCACAACCTTTAGAACTTGAATGAAACATCAGTTTGCGCGCTGAAGATTATTCTAACATTATTTTAGTGAAATACGCTATTTCGTTTACATTTTATTTTGTCCCTAAAATAACAAATCACAGCAGTCCACACTGTCCTTCATCGACCAGAGCCTCGTTGCCAGGCCTAGTGCTTATATGTGCGACTAAACGGCTAAGTTCTATGTTTGAGAAAATCAAACGTGCCGTTGCACAAATGTGTAAAAACAAAGACTGCATTTTTTTTTTCAGTTGGATAGGCCAACACACGAATCTTAACATCTAATATTCACAGTGGTATAAATAAAAATGAAGTGTGTGCTTGTGCTCCAAGCAGAAGTCCTTTTTGCTGCTCCATAATGGACTTTTGACTGCTCCAGAATGTGCTACAAGATGACTCGGGTCTATCGCATCACTGCAATTTGTGCCGAGGACGAAATTGATCGGACACGGGTGCAGCACGCGTGGTGGAGATCAGTTCATGGAGGTGCGGAGTCAGAAGTCAGAGTCAGAAGAGGGCGGAGTCAGAAAAAAACGAGCGATTGACGGCGGGAGCTGTTCGAGAGCGCGCCCGGGACTCATTCTATAGCACGTGAGCCTCCTCGTCTTTTATCAGATAACAAGGCGGTGTGTCGCCATAATAGCCAAAATAAAGCGCCGACGATCACGCGTGCCGAGCGCGATTCGTTTTGGGTTTTCGCTTTCGAACATGTTACTGCTACAGGAGGCAGCACGCGCAACGCGTGTCAAGGGCCGCCCACACTAGCGAGAAAACGCGCGTGGCACGCCGATCGCGGCAAATGTCACGTGACAACACAGGAGGCCTCGCGCACTCTTGAAGCATTCGAGCGAACGCATGATTTCACGCGCTCAACCGATTTCGCGGAACGCGTTTTCAACGCGATCGGCGCGCCGCGCGCGTTTTCTCGCTAGTGTGGGCGGCCCTTAACTATATACTCGCGCACGCTCCTTGGTGCTTGAGTAATTTAGCAAAAGGTCTATTCAATTATATTCAATCCTCTATTAGCGCCAAGATGTTTCACTGGCCTCCTTTTAAGACGGGGTCACACTGCTGCAAACACAACTTCACCTCAATATCCCTGGTTCGAATGCCGTTTGCCAAAATTTCTCCTCGAACTCATTGCCATCCGGCATTCGATGCACGTGTCTCGCGTTCGAATCTGTATGCGGACTGTCTTTTGTATGACGTACAAACAGTGTGACCCCGGCTTTATGGTCTCCGTTCGTGGCGTCACGATCAGAATTTTTTCTCTCCGTGACGTCATGAGTTGTAATCTTTGACTATCCTTATCGTCAGTTGCTAACTATACAAGGTCGATGGCACGTGAAAAAATAACAATGCAAGCTCGGAGTCGTTGCATTGTTAAGCCAACATCGTCACGGTTGACACTGACATTGCACCGACTTCTATCCATGAAGGGAACGTTAATCCGGATAAAGACGTCACAGTGAGGCCAATCGCGACCACAGCGACGCTTTTGGTCTTGCACATCGCTAATAGTCGCCGACAGATTAAGAAACTGCGCGGGGCGTGGCCCTAGCATCTCATTATAACTCCCCAGTCAATCAGATTGCGACATCAGCTAATAAGAATGGCAAAGGACCAATGGCGCAGCCAGAGGCGTGAACATACTGAGCGCGTTCAAGGGCGGATTTGAGGGACACCGAAATGAAAATGGAAATATACCTCTGGCATTCAGAAACACGTGAAACATGATCAATCGTATCTGCTAAAGACAATCGCAGGCTCGCATTTTGAACGACTGGCTATGTATATGTTTCGTTCTAAGCGGCCGATTCTGGCGCTCGAAGAGCATATGCAGCCATCGGAGAGCGCGATCAGTCTTGGGAGATCCGGCGCGTCCAGCGGCGTTCCTGACGTCACGTTTCCCTTCACAGACGAGGCTACGGCGAGGCTGCATGGCGTGTTTTGAGCTTCGCCGCCCCAACTCATGTTTACAAACAAACCGGAGCGCCCGGAGCGCCCCTAGCGGACGCCACCGGCGCCGCGCATGCGCGATGGGGGTGTGGGCAACAAGCTCGCCGTCGCCCATAAACACACCATTGAAATGCGATGTTGTCGGCGTCAGTGTGAGTCCCCCTGCCATTTTTCGCGTTCGAATTGTTGGTTCTACGTCTTCCTGGTGATGTCTGATTATCTTGAGCGGCGTCAGCGAAATTACCGAGGCTCGTTACACCGCAAAACTTCGCGTTAATAATGTGACATGTTGCGATTCATTCCACGTGGACGCCGCAGAATGTACGCTAAAGCAGGGACTCAAACCGTAACCGTAACCGAAACCGAAAACCGTTTAGGAACGAAATTTTTTCAGTAACCGTAACCGGAACGAAACCGTTATTTAAAATTTATAAAAACCGTAACCGTAACCGTAACCGAAAATTATTCACCGGTAACCGGTTTTAACCGATATTAACCGAAATATAAAAATATTAGTTTTTCTCAAGTATGACCTGAAGGAGAGATCTTTAAATGCTGTGGCCATTTGACAGAGATACTCTCGGCGAGTGGTGCATCTGGTAATATATTTCCGTTCAATCTAACTTCAGGATTAAGAATACTTAGTTGGACTCAGTGGTCGAGCTTATAATAAAAAAAGTCTCTGTTTCTAAATCTGCCACACTCCTACATCGCTACATGTATTCACTACGTGTTGCCTTCAGGGTATTAACTAATAAGTTAGAATTCTCAGATGTCCATCAAACTCAGTTCTATCAAAACCACCGATGTTCCTGACATGCAGTAGCCAGTTTGAATAAACGAGGTAAATTGACCATCATGCAGAGCTGGCGCAAAAAAAAAACAACCTGGTATTCATTTAGTCTGAAACGTGTCGCGAGCGACGATATTGAAACAACACAGAAAGAAAAAAATGTCAGAGGTTCGACATTGGCGCTTTGTATGATAATATATATATATATAAAACCGGGAGCGACGGAAGGAACGAGGAAACGTCCGAAGGGTTTCCGAGTTTTTTCTTTTCCTGCCGAGACTCTCTTCCGAACCCAGTGGCAGCCACCGGCACTGCCACGCATCTCAGCATGACAAGAGAACAAGCCAAGGAGAAGGATGCCTCGTCGTCGAACGCGCCAACGCACTTGGCCGCCGATGACGGAGCCGCCCTCGTCCAACAGACAGGGGATGCCATTTCTGCCTCCTTCGCCTCAACCTTGGGAGCTGCCCCGCTTCCATCGTTGATGCCAAGGTCGGTCTCGCCCCACACGGCCAGCAGTCTCAACAGTCCCTGTCGCAGAACTCTTAGCGCGAGCTATTCGAACGTCAGCACGGTGAGCTCAAACATCTACAGACGCGCCAAGAGATCGCTTCTAGCATCGCCGGGGCCCTTTCCATGCTTCCGCCGGAGGCATGGCTTCTACGGGAATCATTTCTACGAGAGTCACCAACGCGATCCGACTACCTCCACTGGAGCCCCACCGCCCATTCCAGAAGCGAGGGTCTGTCAGGCCTACGACATTCTGCGCGACCTCGCCCAGAACACCAGAAGTTTGTCCACGAGAGATGTCCACGAGATCCGTCATCTCCACCCGTATCGGTTCTACTGGGATACCATGCTCACCGAACACCAGCACCTCATTTTCGATAGACTGGAACTTTTCCACGTCGTCGCCAGAGGGAACTAGAGGACGGCTATAGTATCCCAGACGTACAGGCTCGAGTCCGAGGTTTTCAGAGAGCTCCCCGACCAACTACCCAACCAGCCTCGACGCGGACGCCACACGTCTCGTGGTCCCGCGAACACCAGCTACCGCCCAGGCACCAAGTTCAAGAGGCCCCCCTAACTGTGAGTCCGGCAGCTACCCTGGGTCTTCAAAACCCACCAGTGCCGTAATCGACGGCACGGTCGTCTGCTCCTGGACGTTTTCCCGGTCGAGGACGTTCTCGCCCATGCATTTTGCGAAGCTGGCGTCTCTGCTTTTTCTTGCCCGTGCTTGATGATGGACCGAAGAAAACGACCCATTGGATCCGGACTCGACGGCCACCGCCGCAGAGCGAATCCTGGCGTGGCTCAGCAGGACCGACAGTGTCATCGCGCCCCACGCCGATGACGACTCCTTCGGCACGTACGATGGCGAGGAGGAAAACCACACCAACACAAAGGAACACACTACAAACAAACAAAGCGACGTCGAAGACTCCGATTCGGACCTGGGTAGCACTGCCTACAAGTCGAAAGCGATGGGACCTCCGCCGCCAGTCCACCCGACCCAGTAGGCACCTCAAGTCGACTGGGCAATGTTTATTGAGGCATAGTTTTCACGGGCCGCCCGACTTCGGCGCACTTTCCATTTGCTGCATGAAGGCTTCTTGCTTTACGGCCCGCCCACCTCTCCCTGACCAGGTCCCCACGATCGATGCCGCCATAACCAACATGTTGGCGGCATCATCGAACGCACGTGGTCTGTACTTCAACCCCGTCTTCCTCGTATCCAAGTCAGCCACCGAGTCCCGCTTTGTTTTGGACTGCGCCGCACTTACTCCTTACCTCCAGGCACCTCAGTTCCGCCTGACTCCGCTACCCCAGGCCATCAAAGTAAACCTCCTCCCGCCTCAAGCGTATATGGTGAAGCTCGACATTGCCGAGGTCTTTTACCATATCGCGCTTCATCCCTCCTCCCGTAACCTGACCACATTTAGAGTAGGCCGCCGTTACCGCCGTTTTTGCCGTATGACCTTCGTGATACACCCGGCGCCGTTTTACAGGCAGCTCTTGGCAACAACCATTGCCAGGGAAATGCGCGCGCGTGGACTCTGGGCTTGGTCTCACATAGACAACTTTTTGTGCGCCCGTCCCGACCCAGACAGGTTGGCGTCTACGGTGCGCCTCCTCGTGGAGGACTTGCTGCGGTCGGGATTTCGCTTAAACCTAAGCGACACGAGCAGAGCGCACGCGACGCATGGGTTTTCTTGGGTTCAGGCTCGACACAGCCGATGACACCATTTCGCACACGCCAGAACGGCTCTGAGCCATTCCTCGCGTCCTCCGCTCGCTGGAGGCGCTCTAGGGGGCGGCGGGCTACTTGGCATTTTACTTTTCTCTCTATAACTCTGGGCTTTTTCTTCTTCGTCCCTCGTTTGACAAAGTTTCAGACCAAATTTCTCTTTCACTCAACTGGCTTCCCTTTCTTCTGCGTGTTTGGCCGACTTTGCCGCACTGCCGACCGCTCCCCTTTTTCCCCACTACCCAACTGCGCATGAGCAGATGCCTCCGGATTCGGTTACGGCGTAGATGTTGGGGACTGTGAGCAGGCAATAATCGCCTCTCTGCCGAGACCAATATGCCTTCGGGAAGGACTCGCCGTGTTGTGGTGCGCGTGTATTGCCTATACTCCGTTTCACCTTATGTTGTACCGCAGCGGAGGCTAGAAGCGCGAGCTCATAGCGTTGGCAGCTGCTCTTAAGTCACGAGAGCTTGTGCCGCCGAGATCTGCCCCAGAGCAAGGAGCTCGCGCTTGTGGCCTTTTCTGCGGTACATCATAAGGTGAAACAGAGTATAGAAAGGAGCACTTCTGCACACGGAGAACAGAGCTTTCGCTCTCGCGCTGCGCTGCGGCCATGGACGAGCTGCCTTGGGCTATTCCCTGTGCCATTTTTCTTTCTTTATTTATTTATTAACATTTATTGAAAAGCTCAGGAAACCGTTCGGACGTTTCCTCGATTCGTCCGCCGCCCTCTGCACGAGAAGGAAAAGATGTCTCGCGCTGAGAGCGCGAGGACTCAATGGCCCGCCGGCTTGCCATCGCGTGTCAAGCCCACAACGGCAGGTCGGCGGGGCTCATGACCGACGGTACCCATTTTATTGAGATATCTTTATTAAGAAAAAGAAGAGAAACGGCACTGGCAATAGCCCAAGGCAAAGCTCGTCCATGGCCGCGGTGCAGCGCTAGAGCCAAAGCTGTGTTGTCCGCTTGTAGAAGAGTCCCTTTCTCGCCAATGCACGCGCACCAGAACGCGGCGAGTCCTTCCCAGAGGTATATTAGCCTCGGCAGAGGGGCTATGATTGCCTGCGCATAGCCCCCTATAAGTAATCCAAAACCGACTCCGGAGGCATCTGCCTATGCGCTGTTGGGTAGCGGGGAAGGTGGAGCGGTGGGCAGTGCGGCAAAGTCGACCAAACACGCAGAAGAAAGGGAAGTCAGTTGGGTGAAAGAGGAATTTGGTCTGAAACTGTGTTAAACAGGTGGACAAAGAAGGAAAAACCCAGAGCCATAAAGAGGAATTCAAAATGCCAGGTAGCCCGGGGCCTGTATAATATAATATAATATAATATAATATAATATAATATAATATAATATAAGCACACCCGACAGGACATTGGGAGGCCCAGAGTTCAAATCTTGGCTCCGCCATTTATTTTGGCTTTCGGCGGTTTCGTAAAACATTGATTCATTCGATGAAGTACTGTTCATTCATCTGCATATTTTCGAATATATATATATATATATATATATATATATATATATATATATATATATATATATATATACATATAGGTACGTCCGCACTTTATTTTCATTTTTTGCGTCCACACGTTTTTTTAGTTTTTCTTATATATAAATGCACCATTTTTCTAGCGTCACAGAATCAGCCAGCGAGAGACGTGCGCTTCGATAACCATAGGCAATTGCTTGGAAATAGCAAACATGACGTAGGTGTAACATGGCACAACAACGAAGACTAGGGAAAGGAACGAACAACGCATGACATATTTTTGCAGCTTTCTGTGTTGTTTCTGTGTTGTTCGTTCAGCTCCTTAGTCTTCCTTCTTTTGGGCTATTGCATTTATATTATGTATGACTTTCACCAACTAGCCCAGCTCTCAATTTTATTACTTTATTGCACTTAGCAGTATTTTACTAGAGGATGGCTATAGTTCTGCTCCTTCCGTCAGTGTGGGCGAAGACTCGTCTGCATGTATTAGGTTGAAATAAACTATAGCGACGAGAAGGTGCGAATGGCTCTTCCAGAACTCAGTGGGAACTTTCTTAGGGTTATCTACAAATGCTGCCCAACAACAAAGTAGGAATATTTTTTTTCAATTTTTTTTATATAGAATGCGATGATCCCCAAGTAGCGGAAGTAACACGTATGCTCGGGTATCAAACTATAGAATGTAAGTAGATGTAGTGAACAAGCGTTGGAGCTAGAAACGTGTGCAACTTTTGACCAATTAGAAGTATTAAGACGTTTCTAAGCTCCTTGAATTTCACGTTGTTGGATATGTGGGACTTCTTTAAACCGTTTATTATAAAACGGCTGTCTAGCATTCCAATTAAACACATTATTGGAAAAACCGAAATAAACCGGTTTTTAGGAACGTGTAACCGGTAACCGAAACCGTAAAAATTGAAACCGTAAAAAACCGAAACGAAACCGTTATCAACAGGAAGCGGTAACCGTAACCGTAACCGAAACCTTTATTTTTCGGTTTGAGTCCCTGCTGGTAGCACAGAGCATCAAAGAGCCATTTCTCGGGGTTCCTAGAGTAACTGTATATGCTCCGCTTGCGGAGCAGAGTACCGCAATGGTGCCATTCTGGAGCCAAGCACTGCGGGAAGCCACGGTCGGTTTTTGCAGGGGACGCGAAGGCGCAGATGCGAGGCAGCGTGCTGAGGCGCGCTGCGCAAGGAAAATAGTGCGGCGAGGAGCCGCGCATTCGCCGTCATCGTCCTCCCGTTGTTTCCTGTTTCCCTCTCGATTGCAAAAATCGCACCCGCGGATCCTGCGGGTCCCGTGTGAAGTGAAGTCATCAATTCATTGCGGTAAACGACGCAGCGACTGACGAAAACGCCGTCCCCTCGCTTTCGGACGAGAGCTCGCCGACTCGCCAAGATGGCCGGATGTGCCGGTCGCGTATCGCGTATCACTCCGCGAAGGCCGCACCGCGCGCACCGCGGACGCGAGCAACGCGATCGTCGTGCGTGTCGTCTGCTTCCGATACCTTGGAAACGGATGTCCTAAAACATCGCTCGCGTTATAAAAAAAGAGGATTGTATTGTACCCAGTTGACGCACATAATGTTCAATGACTTAGGAAGCTTTCGGCTCGTTCGATTTTGGTCTAGGATCTATATTTTTCGAACGCAAAGCGGAAAATATGTTCCCCCGCAACTCGGCGCTCTGGAAGGCCACTTTCCCGCACGAAGGTCGGCTCCAGTTCTGCCCACGTGACCACTCCTCCGCCAATACGGAGATGGCGGCGAAAGGAAAAGGAACGCGATACTCTGGCTCTGCAAGCAGAGCCTATACAGTTACTCTAGGGGTACCTGGACGTCAGCGCACAGCTTTTGCAGCGGCGAGGACCCGAAACACACTTGTTCGCTCGGGAGAAGTGTGTTTCGGCGTCTCGCCGCAGCGGGGCGCCAGTCACGTAGCTCTCCTCTCATCCGTTGTCTACCGCTCTACCTTTTCGATTTCGGCGAGCGCTTCTCGTTGCGATCTGCCAGGCTTTGTCAGTATAGTGGAGGCTATGGCACTACCAAAACCAGCGCACAAGCTGAGCGAGACTCAAACCGCGTCTGAAGACGCTCGCGCGCCCCAGCCTTTGCAGCGCTCTCTTTCACCCAGTCTCAGCTGAGACGCTGTTTTAGCAAGACGGCCCAAGCTCAAGGAAATTTCATGGAGGCACGTTGTGAGAACTTTGAACAGTGCTAAATTATCAAGCACATGTGGTCGTATGCGTGCCAGAGCTTTCAAATAAATAAGGTTTTGTCTTCCCAACGGTATGGCAGCGGCAAGGTGGTCGTACTTTGGGACGTGCCTTGGGAATTTCTAGGACGTCTACAGGCATGGCGCTTGCCTCTTCTTTGATTTCCAAAGATTAATTACAAGCCGGAAGTGCAAGAAAGGCTCTAAGCGCAGGCGCCTGAATAACGTTTTAATAAGATTTTGTTAATGTTTCTGTGGCACTTTCCATTGAGAATTGAAAGGCTGTATCTAAGCAGGCCAGTAGATTGATCCCGACGTAGCAGTACCGACGTTGTGGCACTACACGTACACTATCACCTAATACAACGGGAGAGGTAAATAAAACTGGTGAGCTTCCTTTTTTAAGATAACCAATATGGGGTGTCAAATTTACTCCTCATCAATATTATCCTAAGAGATGAAAAATTTACGTTTGGGATTCCTTAATTAAAAATCCATGGCAGCATATATATATATATATATATATATATATATATATATATATATATATATATATATATATATATATTATATATATGTATATATATACAGGGTGAAACAAGGAGACGGCAGGCTCTTTAAATCGACCGGAAAATTCGGTTTCTTAACCTATCGCGCTACGACTTTGTGCAGCGTTGCCCACAGATGGTGCATTTTTTTCTGTAAAATTTGCAAAGAACGATCTTACCTGAGGAAAAAGTAAAGAAAGAAAAAGGCTTAGCTCTTATCGAAACGCAGCAAAGCCAACGGTCTTCAAACGACACGGCGCCGTTTCGCACGGGAGACAAGAGATGGCGCAACGAGACGCCGCCAACGAACGAGCATACGGCGCCGAGAGCCGGCACTTTAGCAGACGATCCTTTCGACTCAAAAGCGGCTCGCGTTCCGCAGGCGGAGCCAGTCGCAGAAACAAGAACAGGCGCGGTAACAACAAGGAACTGCAGTTCCTCGTCTGCTAAACACGCCGGCTCTCGGCGTCGTCTGCTCGTTCGTTGGCGGCAGTTGGCGTCGCAGACGCTTGCGCCATCTCTTGTCTCCCGTGCGAAACGGCGCCGTGTTGTTTGCAGACCGGTGGCGTCACTGCGTTTCCATAGAAGCTAAGCCTTTTCCTTTCTTTACTTTTTCCTCACGTAAGTTCGCTCTTTGCAAATTTTACAAAAAAAATGCACCATCTGTGGGCAACGCTCCACAAAGTCGTAGCGCGATAGGTTAAGAAACCGAATTTTCCGGTCGATCTAAAGAGCCTGCCATCTCCTTGTTTCACCCTGTATATATATA
>JAZHYW010058689.1:0-12026 GCA_037355805.1 Ixodes ricinus
CCAAGGATACGGTGAGAACTAGCACCGCAGGGACGATCGGCATGCAGCAAGCAGTGGCGGCGCACCTCCTCCAGGTTTCCTCGATCACTCACTCTCCCGATCCCGAAATTCCCCATGCAGATTGTGAGTGGTCTAAACCCGTTTTGCCGAGAGCTGTGTGGTGCTGTGTCACTTTCATCTGGAGACAGGAGCACGGGGATTCGGACGAGAGCCCTCCAAGCTTTGGGGATGTTACATATGGGACAAGGGGTGTACCTCTCTACACCCTGTGTTTCTGAGAGTGCACTCTGGCGGAAAATTGCATACGGCGTTCAAGGTCATCATTTTCTTGTGCGCGTCGCGCGTATGTTTACGACCCCGAATGCTCCCACGAGCTTTTGTATCCCTCCACCTCCCTCCACCGACCTTAATCAAAAACGGCGCGTGCTTGACTGCGTCATCATCGCGCGTTTCCGCAGGCACTCTTTATGTATAGCTCTTTGATTTGCTTACGCCTACATGTGTGTTGAGCCACCAAATACGCATCTTGGAACCACTCCATAGCCGTATGTTTCTTCGTAAGTCCAGTTTGAACTGGAGATTGAAAGAGCCAATGCGAGACACAAGATATTTTGGATTGATGAAACCGGTAATGATTTTTCGCATTTCAAAATATGAGAAGTGTGATGTTATCAACTTACCCAATCTTCCTTTTTTCTCGATCGGCGACGCTTGAGTGGTGGGCCGCATATACCATTGTGAGAATATATTTAGACATCAAAATACCTGTATCCTTTACCGTACTGCTTTCTGACGCATTACATCGAACGTGATGCAACAAGCAAGCAAGAATCATAAAACGATCAAGTCTAATCTACACCTGAGGTTTCAAACTACTTAGATCTTCATTCATTTGTTTAACACTGCAACCTCGCAGTATTCCTTTTTCGAGCCAACAGTATTCCCACGCGAATAAATACATCTCGAGAGCCTAATTGTTGGAGTACGAGCACGCACACTCAAACTATCCTTGTCCATTCTAAACTTGTCAATCCTCCCGCTGTTGTTCCTTGTCTGCCGTCTACTCCAACAGTGCAAACACGCCTAACAATGATAACTATTCGAGAGCCGGCCTTTCACGCTTGCTTAGTGTAGGTTCGGAATGATGCCAACGGTAGGATTGGGTTCATCGACCAAGTGCTGTCACCCTCCGGCAACGTCCGTTCAGTATCCCTGGAATGGCTCCTCTATGACGACACTGATCCGATCAGGGAGGCCAAATTAGATCAAGCCACATCCAGCGCCTCGCAGGAAGACTTATGAACGATTGCATGTTCGCTTACGCGACCAAGAAAGAGAGTTTTTTGTTTGTTTTCTTGCAGATTTGTTTTAGCTTTCTTCAGGTCATCAGGATAATAGAAGCGACTTTAAACTGAAGCGCACCGGGACATCCTGAGTCGACTCACGATAGCGGGAAAGATGAAAGCAAGGCCAACATTTTCTAAAATTGCTGATAATATATATATTCTTTATATATGACCGGTCGGCCAAAAGTAGAGCGTGAGCCGTACTACGCCTAAAGCCGGGGTCACACTGCTTATACATCATACAAACGACGGTCTGCATAGCGATGCGAATGCGAGTCACCGCGGGATTCGCGCTTCGAATGCCGCATGGCATTGATTTCAAGTAGAAATTCGGCACTCGGATTGCGAACCACTGTTATTGCGGTGATTCGTGTTTGCAAACTAAATTTTGCAAAAAAAAAAAAAAAAACTTGCGGAGAGTATGTTTATACAGCCTAGAACTTAGTTAGCCTCAAGGAGCCACATGTCTCCCAGCAGTAGATTAAATATTTAGCCGGCGCGGTACAACCTATAGTCCGGCGTCTGTAACCTGCACCACACAGTAGTGATACACGACCGCACGCTACTACGATGCTCATATACATCGAAACGGACAAGGGTGGGGACTGAGCCGGGGATCCCTGTGTTCTGCAGCGCGAGCTTTCGCTCGGCGTGCTCCGAGCTGGTGTGCGCTAGCCCACTCGGCCAGTGATCACCCACGGTCTCTTGTATGATGTAAGAGCAGTGTGACCCCGGCTAAATTGACCGTAAATGCTGCTCTCTCTCCGCAGCATTGCGAACTCGCTACAATCATTGGTCGTCATTTACAGTGTTTTTAGAGCGCAGCTCTTAGGCGCCCGTTTCCGGCTAGAGCGGCATCGTCGCCGTCGACGTCGCCGTCGGCGTCGGCGTCGGCGTAACCGCGCGGTGCATTATGGGTAAATTTCCCCACTAAATTAAGCGGGAAAATTTCCCCGCTAAATTTTCCCGCTACATTTAGCGGAAAAGTTTCCCCTCAATGGGAGGCGAGCAGGAGAGGAGGAGGGGCACAGCCTTCTCTCCGTAACTTCCCTTCCTCCTCCTCAAGAGCTGCGCTCAGATTCGGCGTTACAGGGAGTTGTAAACGGCTTTTATTTTTTAATAAGGGTCAATAAGAACGTTGTAATATTTAACGCACACCGTAAGAAGACTTGTCTTTGGACATGAAACTACATCATGCATGTGCCTGAGGACATTTGCATACGAAAAAAAAAGGAGCACAAAGTTGCGTGCACCAGGGAGTGGAGAAAAAATGTTGATTGGATTATACATTGGCAAAATATATGAAAAAAATATCATTTAAACCCTGAAGACACATCATGGTGTGTTTGAAGCACCGTCGCAGCTATCATTGCCAATCCAGAAGGAAGAAAATACCATTTTTCAGGAATGGTGTAGTTTTATGATGCCTGTGGTTCAAAATGTGAAAATATGCCTAGGATATGTTGTATTTGATTAATAATGTAGACCCTGATATCCTGTTGCCTAATGTATGAGGTTTCGCTCGTCAACTTCTTCCCAGCATCCATGTCTTTTTTTGTAATTATATCCAAACAGGGCTTTTTAAATAACTGAACAAATATTGTAGGTCATTTCAATTTTTCTTCAAGGGTTAGAACCATGCGCCTAAGTGGCCTGCCGAAGAGTTAGGCAGCACTCTTGCTGCCTCGCCTGCCCGGAGTTAGAGTTCTCGACCTCCAGCTGCACTATATAGTAACCGACTGAGGTGCCTCCTACCGGGGCCTATCATAACTCTCCAAGAGCGCAGCGGTAACAGGCGTCCGAGCATTATTCACGCAATCCGCGTTCCCAAGCTCAAGGCGGAAGCGTGTGTCAACGGGAAATATCCACCATTTCTCGTCGCTGTCCCAATCGATTCCCAAGAATGATTAATCACGCCACAGCTCAGAAGCACAAGTGTAGTTTCGACGTAGTAACATTTTCTTCCGTCACAATAGATACCGTTTAAACGACGTGCCTAAAACGAAAAATTTGTTTTTTTTTAGATATATTATTGAGTGAGCGAAAATGATCATTTAAAGCTTTAGCCATTGTTCGTAAAAGCGGACATCCAGTAATATTAAGAAACAAATTAGGAACAAAAATAAAATGATTTTTTTTTCTCTATTCACTAAGTGTTCTCCCGAAAAAGTGCAATGTTTTTTTAATGCGAATAGCATTCTTTGGATACTTCACGCACTTTTCGTCTTTCTATGTATCTATCTGGCTATCTAACCTCTTACGCCGCGGGTCGATAAATAAATAAAAAAGACCGGCGACGGCTTTGATTCGAACCGTTAACCCTTTGATCAGCAGGCAGACGCGCTAACCACAGAGCTATGAAGGCAGTCATTCAACGCGCTCTAAACGGTTGTTTATATCTTTAGCATAGGACGCGCTTACAGCGCTGTCACAGCTACCGGTGCGTGCGCGTTCCATGCACGAGGGCTCATTCCGCTCTCGTGAGGCTGAGCACCGGCCGCTACATCACCCTCTCCCGAGCGCGGGAGAGGGTGAGCTAGCGGCCGTGCTCACGTTCCATGCACGAGGGAATGAGCCCTCGTGCATGGAACGCTGCGCTGCACTGGCAGCTGTGACAGCGCTGTAAAGCGCGTCCTATGGTAAAGATATAAACAACCGTTTAGAGTACCGTTGGTTGAGACTAGCTGAGACGCCAGAAAGCCTGGTCGGTACCATTTTGAGTGTTTGTGCGTATGGCGCGTGCTTTGCTCGCCTTCCTAAGTGACACAAACGCACGTGCTGGGCTGCGGAGATCGTGCGCAGGGCTGTGAAAGTGTCAACAAATTTAGAATCGCCTCAAGAGTGGGCTGGCGTATCTGAAGTGGGCCGGCCACCTGACGAACGCGCATAACTCCGCACCGTTTGATGCTATTCGCATTAACGTAGATAATCATTGCCAAAGGATGGGTTCTGATGATTTTTTTCTTGTTCTTTTTTTTACCGCAAAAATATATTATAGATTGCCGAATCCACATTGTTTGCTCGAATATAGGGCTAGAGGTCCGAACCTGAAGCCAAAGTTTCAACACTAACCTTCACCTTATTCAACAGTTATAAGTGGTTTTCTGAGGTTTTCTGATATTTTCAGTGGGAAAATGGGGCCCATTCACGCCCGTTTTATTAGGTAATTGGAGCCATAGTGCTCCGCGTATTCGAGAGCGCTGTGGGCGTCCATTTTCCAATAAAAAGTTTTAGAAACTCACTAAAACTTTTGAATATGGTAATGGTTAGTTCTAAAACTTCGTCATCTAGTTCGGGCCTCTAGCGCTACATTTGGGCAAAGAATAAGCCTTCTCCTCTGCCTAATTTATTTTTAAAAAAATCTGAGAACTTTTTATTGAGTGGTACCCTGTATATTATTGTGAACACAAACCGAGAAGGAAATTAGTTTCATCCATCGACGTCAATGGTACACTATTAAAAAAAGCAAGACAAACTATATTCACTGACACTCTAAAAACGCGGGGCTGTGGCGGTTCATGAGCATTTTATTATAGCTACGTATTGCTGCGTACTACGTATTGTGGTGTCATCCAATAAAAACGCCAAAGAACTAATCAGCATGCAAGAAGCCTGAAGACGATAAACTACCCCCATCGTATCTTGAGTTGACATTGGCTATCGAGCACTCACTGCCAAATAAAAAAGAAACAAGTGCTAGGAATATCTAAGTGAGAATATAAGGCGTCTTTACATTTCCTCTTCCCGAGTGATTGTCATCCAGTTCCAAGGAGTCGCTTTCGCGTGCACATTGACCGCGTGATTTCCCCTCCAGTGTCTCCCAGTAATGAAAAAGATGAGCTGTTCTATTATTGTACGCCACTACTCCCAATATATACAAAACTATTGCAAAAAAAAATTACAAGAGCCTAAGCGCGCAAAGAAATCCGGCAAAGTCCCCTTGCTCCTAACAATCTATCGCGTGGCGCTGAAGATGGGGAAAAATTCGCGACTCCAATTCACTATAGGTGGCGCCACTGGTTTTCAAAAATGGCTGTTATGGTGAAAGTCGGAGATAACGTCTTGGTATACCAGTAGCTGAGCCTGTCTATTGAGCTCGTTTCACTGGGCGGCACAAATTATTCCCGCTTGTACAAGGAAGCTGGGGTGTTATAAGCGCAGGTCACCACCATAATCAGATACGGAAATGGTGTTCAGCGTAATATTTACGCCAGAAAGCACGTTTTAACTCTTGGACGAAACCGAAATCACCCTCTATTTTTTTATTTTATTTCTAGTCAAAAGTTTGAATTTTGGATTGTTTTGAAACTCAACATGCGAGCCACAAAGTAATTATTTGGCTAAAGAGACCGTTGCGAAAACTTTATTTTGTGACATACGTGTCCGATCCAGGTACGAAATATATATTGGGGAAATCAGTGTCAAATTAAAGATGGGTTTTCATAAACCTTAGAGTTATCACAGAATTTTATATTTGGGGAAAACGTCAGTGCCGATATGTGCGTGCTCTTGCTGCCTTTTCTCGCTCAGATAATATTCAAATAAAATAATGAACCGCGGATTATAAGGGATTCTAGGTATATGGATGATTAATTACTTTGACATTATTCCCAGAAGAAGTATAACAGAATCAATTAACATTCTACGAAATATCGCCACGGGTGAAGAGTTCAGAATATATTCCCTAAGCGTAGAAATTAAGAAACGCTGCTCTCACTACAAAGTTCCTAAAGACAGAATCCGAGTCAGAGAGCAGCAGTGTGTGTGTTTTCTGAAGCAATGCGTGACGCAAAAGACTCTATACTAAATCAAGCGCTTGACTGTTTGCCTATGTTGATAACGATATCAGAGTTTTTCATACGCTAAAGAAAAAACAAAATGAGACCTTTCTGGAAAGACTTTTATGGTTAAGTGGCATATTTTTGTGATCGTGCAGTTTACTGGGGCCTGCATTGCCGTAATTTGTATGAAAATAATGTTACAATTAAGATATTTTAACAGATAGTATTTCGAGCTCTAATATAAGTTGTTGCTTATCCTCTAATTCCAAACCTGCGAACAAGAACGGCAATCAAAAGTGTGAAAATTGTCATGACTGCCGCCATATGCAGCATTTTTACATAACAAGTTATAAAATAAAAATAGTCTAGAATCGGTACGTACATTCTACCTAATCTTAGAAATACATGCAACATTAATATTAATTGTGGGTAAAGCAATGGTGCTATCAAAGTCGCAAACGATTACAATCGGCAAATCTTTCAAGGTCTCCGCCAATACAAACAAAACCAAACAAGCCAGAAACAAAAAACGGATTTCTTTTATCTTTAATTTTTTTAAGTACATATAGTTCCTTTCACTTTTACGAGCTCTCGTTTTACCAATCTGAACCTTTCCAGGTTCAAAGTAGAGCCACCCGCTTGCAGGCCTGCTTACTACGGCAAGTTTCGTTGGCGTTGAAACCAGTGAAACAGTGCTAAGTTTTAGTATTGCGTATACGAGGGAACGCAATACATGTGTTAGCGTTAGCGTCGCGTGTTCGACACTGCGCGTGCGCGGAGCAAACATTCTGGCCTTGGATAGTATCGTTGACGACGACGCGTACCTGCGTAGCGTGGAGCACGCAACTCTAACGCAAACGTACGGCACTTGCTTTAGCTTCTATACGCAATACTAAAACTCTCTAATAGGGTACAATCTCGTACCGGCTGCAGCACTACACTGGGACAGTGAAGAGTGTTCCCATACGAAAATGTCATATATGGCCCTGATATATTTTATATATTGCGATATATGATAATATGAGGAGTCACATATGACCATATATCGCCATATACCTATGTATATAAGCAGATATGGCCAGTTATTGCCATATAAGTGGGCAGATACTGCCACATTTGGCCGTATAAGTGCGTTGGTACGGCCATATATAGGTTATATGCGTGCAGATACGGCCATATATCGCGGTAAGATAAAAATCAGAGAGCACACCTAAAAACTTCGCACAGTCTGTTGAAACTGGGTCAGAGTTGAGATCCTCGGGCCCCAAACAATGTTACGGTAATTAAAATTACCTATCAAAAGCAAGGGCGTGCTAGAGAAACGCGCTGTAATTACATTCAATGCATCTAGTAGTTTATCTTCAAAATCAGAGACATAAGAAGGTGGACGATAACATCATCACAATATATATATATATATATATATACATATATATATATATATATACATATATATATATTATTTTATGTTGAACCTTGATTACTCTTAATGACTCCAGTTAGCAAGCCTCCGCCTGTTCGTTACTCTCCGTCCTGTTGAATGGTAGCGAATTGTTTTTGTCCTAGGATTAATTTGGTATCCCTGATTCTTGCCGAGAGTCACGTCTCGGTTAGCACACTAATGCTAGCATCGCAAGAGTCAATTGCAGAGCATAAATCATCACGTTGATTTAATAAGTTCGGTATATTGGTAGAAAGAACAGATACGTTTGACAAGGAATGCAGGTGGCCAGTACCCCTCTGGAATTGCTAAGTAGGAACGGATGCGCCTTCTGTTGCAGTAACAGTTGTGCCACGGCGTGGACCACTGTTGGAGGAATGTTGACGAAACAGTTCGGGGACTGTTCCCAATTTGAGGTCATAAACGTAACATTCTTCATTCAGATATAATCTGTTGTAGATTAACTTAATTGTAGTTCCAATGTGATTTCCCGCACTCAGTTAACTTCCTTCGTGCCAAAAGAGTCGAAAAGGAAAAATCCTCGATGATACCGATATTCACCAATTTCTGTTTTGACTTTAAAACCAAGGTTTGTTCTTTCAATTAAGAAGAAACAGTGATTAGCCTACATTTATTAAAAGTATACTGACCGAGCCTGGGAGCACGCACAATGTCCGAAGACAAGTTAGTTTCACCATCAAAGCTGTCAAATAGAACCTTGCTTATATCTTGTTCGGTTTGTGTCTCACGTTTCCGCGTCGATCTCAGCAATTTCATAAAAAAGAGTGTTATTTCGCCTTGATCTATCTTCTAAGTCATCTAACCGATCAAGCACGGCAGTATTTGTTGTCTTCTCTCTCTGATTTTCTGTCGTAAGCCTTGTATCTCCTGTTCAAAAACGCTTGTCTTATTCTTGACGGATGCGAGTCTTGTACCGATGTTTGTATCCTTCTCTTCGATGGCCCTTTGACTTCGCTTAATTTCATCAACGGAACTGACCAGTGCTTCTTGACCAGCCTCAAAACCCTGTGACAGAGAATTGAGTTCAGTTAGTAATTGAAACATCTGTGCGAAATGCTGAGCATGCTCCGCGGTCATGGGAACCTGGTTCGATTCAACATCCCCGCAGCAAAGCAGTGATCCAAAGGTGACAACACACGTTTCAATACAATCTATTAAGAGACGTTCCTGCACAAAGACACAAAACAGCCTGGTAAGCATGTTGCACGTCGTGCTGCTGCCGACCTGCCCACTGAAAAAGCTGCCGATGTTTCTGGTTCTTGTAGTCTCAGTTGATGACGTCGATGTTCCACGTGGTCTTCCGATTAGCCATGACATGTGGTGGTCGTCGAGCAAGCGACCGTGGTGAGGTTGCAGAAAGGCTTCGAGATCGGCTGGGTTGGCATCGCTCGACCGCCGCCCCCATGTATGGGCGCGTGCTCGAAGCCGTCCCCAGGAGCGTTGATTGTGGTTGCATGTGGCAACAGCAGAGGCTGCACAAAGACGAAAGACAGCCTGGTAAGCATGTTGCGTGTCATGCTGCTGCCGACCTGCCCAATAAGTTCCGAAAAACTTGAAAATATGTAGATATATAACTTACCATGTCGTCCGCGAACAGTACGATCCTTTCGACACGCTTCCAATGTCATTCTTACACTACACTATCAGAGAGCAAAGATTATCCTAAACATCGTTTAAACGTTTTAATTTGATTTGTTAGCGCCATAAATAATAAGGACACCAGTTGTTAACGTTTGCCATGGCGTTAATAGACGCGTAATGCTTACTCGTAAAATACCAGACGTACTCTCAAGTAACTAAGGCGGAAGCTTAGTAAAATTAAAAATTATTAGCAAAATAAACAAAAAAAAAACACTCAAACCCGCCAAGTAGCGCGCTAGGTAGAAAGTGTCGACGAAACTACCTGGAGGGCGCTGGTGCTTCGGCAGAGCTGCATTTTAACTACTTTCCCGTAAAATTAATCACGTCCGGGACAACCGTCGTCGCCTTTCCGCGGCGAAACACATCTGACGACTTCGCGAGAAACATGTTTCTCGTTTCCAGTCTGGTGCGCCCTTCGTGGACGGCTTTTGCTGCTCGGTCAGATCTGAGCCTAGACGAACCTCCCCAAAACTACCGTCTCGCCCCGGCAGTCACGCCGCCGTCATTTGTTCTCGTAAAAGCAGAGATACTACCCCTCACATTTGTTTTTTTCTTGCTTTCTCCTTGGCTCTACGTGTTCGTTTACGACTGACAAATCGGGAACGATTCAAGGCGGTCCTGCTGCTTTTTATCTGGAACCGATGTTTGGATCCCCTTTGATCTTTTCTTGATAGCAGTGCTCGGTGCTTGAGGCGAAGAGAGTGTTACCTCTTTCGTATTTTTTATTATTGTGGTGTTCCTGCCATTTGACGTTCTCGCTTGATCTCTGAAGTGTAAGGTTTCGCTCGTGAGCGCTTCTTAAGGTTAACGTTTGAGAAGCGTTCAATTGAGACGAGGAAAAGTTTTACAACGAGAACTTCACGGTTGACCATCCTGAACCAGAAAGCCATTCCGCTTCCACTCGTCCGCTTAAAGGAAGTGCTGGGCGATTATTGCGGGAGTGAGATTTGTTGGTCATAATCCAGCCTCCTTTTTCAAAAGAGATATATAGCGCAAAAAAAACACAGGATTGCCGTTAAAATAGGATTGTTTTGTTTTTGTTTCCAACTTCTTTTTTTTCATGTGGTGATTAAGTTATCCTCGGAGAATACTTGTTTCAAGGCAATATTTATGTATATATATATATATATATATATATATATATATATATATATATATATATATATATATATATATATATATATATATATATATATATATATATATCTTTATATATATCAGGGGTGTCCGAACCGGAGACCGAACCGAAAACCGGAACCGAACCGGCTTTTTTTCCGGAGACTGAACCCGGAACTCCGAGACCGTTACATTGTTATCGCGATGAACCCGAACCGGAACCGAGACCTGAAAAAAATAACGGTTACCGGCTCATGCTCAAAACGGTTCGGCCACGCGCTGTTGACAATGAATGAGCTATCAATGCCATTTGTTTTTTAAAGTGCCGTCAACTGACACACACCTCGCTTACATATTTTTTCTTCTCCACTCAGTCTTGGGAATATAAACGCTGCATCCATGAATCTTGACAAACGCTGCATCCATGAATCTTGACATAGGAACCAGTATTGCGCTGGTCGCGGCTTGAAGGAAGAAAGAGAATTGGAAGGGTGTGCAAAAAAAAGATCGCGTCACGGGGTTTCATTTTTCCTACAATCTCGTAAATCCTAAATGCTGCTGTGTGCTCATTTCATAACACGTTTCTAGAACGCGCGAGTTCTCGAAGCTTGCTTCCATCGGAATGAGAAAAGAAAAGGCTGTGGAGTTTGATAATGTGTGAGGGAGAGAAATAAATTTTATTTACAGTTGAAATGAGCATTCATGAATTATATCTGCTCTTCGCTGCCCCAACCACCGGTCAGAGTATATCGAGCTATGAAGTGTCAAGATTTACATGCCGTATTTTTTCGTACCGGAAACTCGATAAATGTGGGGAAAAAAACAGGGATGCAAACGCTAGTCGCTCGCGGAGAAGCGAAGCTGCGCGCACTTTCGAATTTGACAAAGGATCTGCCGAGCTTCTGTTGTTTCCGTCGCCTGCCCAGCGTAGTCATGGGACTCAAGCGGGCGCGTGCGCTCAAACCAACGCTCAGCAGACGCTGGAGTTAGCGCCCGTGACAGACAGCCCTGTCATCAGACAGTCGTTGTTTGCCGCTTGCATTGGCTAGCAAGCTTTTATAAACGTTATGCACTACTAGTTTCGACGATGTATCCCATTTCGTATGTGCTGATTTCGGATGTTTTATTTGTAATTTATTTTGATGTTGCAATTTGTCATTTATAATTTCCGAACCGGTTCGCGAACCGGTTCAGCGCCCTGAGCCGGTTCGCGAAACGGTTCGCGGATCGAATTAATCGAACCGGAACTGAACCGGAACAAAATAAATTTACCTGAAGCTGAACCGTAACCGAACCCGTATTTTTTTCGGTTCGACACACTGATATATATATATATATATATATATATATATATATATGTATATATATATATATATATATATATATATATATATATATATATATATATATATATATATATATATATATATAAAAGTTTGTAAGTCCGGAAAAAGCCTTTATTTCACCAACGTTTCAAGCGGGGACCGCTTTTCTTAGGAGGTAGCAGTCCCCGCTTGAAACGTTGGTTGAATAAAGGCCTTTCCCGGAACTTCCCAACTTTCGTTTCACTTCTAACGTCAGACTTTGACCCGTTGAACCTTCTCACCGTGTATATATATATATATATATATATATATATATATATGGGTGGTTTCCATTTGAAATCGAACAGCAATACGT
>JAZHYW010058691.1:0-10350 GCA_037355805.1 Ixodes ricinus
ATAGAGTCGGTCCTTTCCTATCTGCCACACAAAACATCCAAACTCCAGTTTTTAGATATACATTCAACGTGTTTAGAAGAATCGTCTTTGATGCGGGACGAATGCTGCGCTCGGATATTTCGGCAATGACACGAAGAGGAGCTTACAGACGGTAGTTGATCCTCTGGGAAGCAGCAACACTACCTACAATAATCGAGGCCTGCGAACATCGTCCTCTTCCTCCATGGAACGATCGCCACAGCCGAATGGCGCCAACCGAGCAATGCGCCCAGAAACTGAGGGAGAGGAGGAGACGAGAGCGCGCGGGGACGTCAGAACGCCGAGCCCTGATTGGAAGGATTAGTGGGTAGATCTAAAGCTAGCTGCCCTTGTCTCCGCTGCACTCGCCAACCGCGTTCCAATGCGAGAGCCAAATGCCGGACGACGGCGCTCCACGTTCTAACGTGTTCCGCGAGTGCAGTGGAGAAAACAAGAGTTATTACATTTAATTAGCTTTATTACATTTAATAACGCTATGAAAAACAAAGGCTTCTCTTTCTCCACGGCACCTATCGAACGGCTTCAATTTCGATATTCAAACGCCGCACGCCCGTGTTCCGCGTTCTAACGTATTCGACAAGTGCCGTGGAGACAAAGGCACTTGTCGAAGGCAAGGGCTTTTGCCCTTGCCTTCGACAAAGGCAAAGGCAAAGTCTACTTCGACGGACAAAGGCAAAGTTTACCATAACCTGCTTTGCTTTAAAAAGCCCGTCGAATCGCGAAAGAACGTGGCTGCTGTAAAGGGGAAAGGAGGTCAGAGAAGAGGACGCGCGCAGGGGCTCTCTCGGGCAGCGCCAAACAATGCTCCAGTGGTAAACTCCACAAACACAAGCGCGATTTTTTTTCTTTTTTTTTTCGGAAAAAAAGAACTTTTTTTACCTCCTTCTGTACCACCTTTGCCCCATTTTTGTATCATCTAAGGAATGTGTGTACAAGTAACGTGTCACAAAGCCTAGGCTGCTTTTATTTCGAGCGTGATGATGTAGAAACAATATGTTGATTCTGTACATAATTTTAAAGAGGAGATATGAATTTAACATCGAAGCAGCGTTAATTAACCTAAGCGCCGAGGCGCTCCAGAATTATTTAATTTATCGAGGGAGGAGGACGCACGGAGAGTAGATCGATTATTCTCCCGTTCCCTAAAGTTTCGTTCTTTCTTATGGTTCCTCTAAGTTTTCGTGTATTTCTTTTCTTTTCGGTCCCTGAACCATGAGGCGAATATTAGGCTTATGGCGAACATCGGTGGTTTTCAGTAAATATTAGAAAACAGGTAGCCTTCCCCATAACGCCCCCCCCCCTCCTTTTCTTATTACTTTTAACGATGCAAGGTCCATCCCAAGGAACATCCAGGAATAGAATCGCGTTACGACAGGCCAATCTCCCAGCGCCTGGGTATGTACGAATAGCGTTCGCATTATGGCCTTCTTTCAATTTCGCGAAGCCCTCCAAACGCGAAGCCCTAATAACATACAGGCAAAATGAAGGATGTTCAGCGCGAGTCTGTTTATTTTCTTCTCTGAGTGCCCCATCACCCGTAAACGGTAAAAAGAGAAAGAGAGAAAAAAGAAAGGACGTTTACAATTGTCTGTAAAGCCGAATCAGAGCGCAGCTCTTGAGGAGGAGGAGGAGGAGAGGGAGTACGTAGGGGAGAGTCACGTGTGACGTCAGGCGTGACGGCACGTGTGACGTCACGAGGGTAAAAAAAGCGGGAAAAATTCCAACTAAATTTTCCCGCTAAATTTAACGGAGAAATGTTTTCGCTAATTATAGCGGGAAATTTTTCGTATGACGTCACACGTGACGTCATTATGGGAAGCGTCCCATAATGAAACGCGCAGTTACGCCGACGGCGACGGCGATGCCGCTCAAGCGGAAACACCCGCCTAATAACTAAGCTCTAAAAAAATAATAATTGGGGTTTTAATTTAAGCTGTGAAGGTGGTTGGCCAGCGAAGGTATCACCTGCAACAATTTCCCAATGCACTATACCAAATGCCGCCGCTGTTCGCAGCACGCCGCCGCTGGTCGTATTCCCGTTTCTTTTCCCTTTGCCGCTCCTCGTATTCACGCTGCTCCTCGGGAGTCCGAACTATGCGTGGCCTACGAATAGCGGTGCTGCAACAACAATGAAATCGGTTGCTATACTCCGTTACACCTTACGTCCAAGTGCGGCGGACGTTACGAGCCATGGAGCCATTCCAAGGCCGTGTGAATGCCACGTCACGTGACCTTAGAGAAGGGGGCACACCGACGCGCGGAAAGCGTATCACGGACTGCGTATACAGAACGGGATTGGCTAGGATAGCTCGTAGCATCCGCTGCGTCCGGACGTAAGGTGAAAGGGAAGCAGGTTCTTCTTTCATGTATGAAACGCTATGTGACGTCACTCCCCACGTCGCAAGCTGCCGTCGCCGAAGGCAGCTTGCGCAACAGTAATCTTTACCATGAAACGCATGCGGTGAGCGCGACGTGCTTCGCATCGTTATTAGGAGCGCCTTATCATCAAATATGTGGTTCGGATACTTGTTTTGTGCTTGTTCTTTAGTGAAACAAATGCTGTGATGTATGTTGTATGCGTGATTAAAGCGCCGTTCACACTCTTGCGACCGGGTAAGACCGAGAGAGACCAGACCGGCTTTAAGCCTTTTGCGACTCTTAGGACCGGATGCGCTGCAGCGGAGTTGCTCCTAAGAAATCGCAAGAAGGATTAAAAACCGGTCTGGTCTCTCTCTCGGTCTTACTGGGTCGCAAGAGTGTCAACGGGCGGGCCTTAATGCACTTTTCGCTTCAATCGCTAAAATTGCTTTTTTTTTCTGTGAGGACGACGACACGAAAAGCATACGACCAACGAGTCATATGCAGTTACAATTGAAAACGAGCGTGTTGGTTAATGGATACAAACTTGAAAGAATAAAACAGCGAGGACGAGGGCGGGAACAGGACATCTTTCATTTAGCAACAACATAGAATGGCACAACGGAAAACCACCTCCAAAGGTCTCAACGTTTCATTTTGCAAAGGTCTCAACGTTTCATTTTGCTAAATCAACGTTTCATTTTGCTAAATGAAAGATGTCCTGTTCCCGTCCTCGTCCTCGCTGTTTTATTCTTTTCAAGTTTGTATTGTAGTCATATGCAGCCTCGCTGTAAAATAATTTTTCTGTTTCCCGCGCAATTTTGACACTATCGCAATAGCCACCCAATCTAAAAACATGAACGAAAGGCAACACAACGAAGGGAACAAATCCATTCCCGTTGTACCGCCTCTTTGATGTACCTTCTCAAACTGCGTTTCGAATTCTGCCACACACACACACACACACACACACACACACACACACACACACACACACACACACACACACACACACACACACACACACACACACACACACACACACACACACACACACACACACACACACACACACACACACACACACACACACACACACACACACACACACACACACACACACACACACACACACACACACACACACACACACACACACACACACACACACACACACACACACACACACACACACACACACACACACACACACACACACACACACACACACACACACACACACACACACACACACACACACACACACACACACACACACACACACACACACACACACACACACACACACACACACACACACACACACACACACACACACACACACACACACACACACACACACACACACACACACACACACACACACACACACACACACACACACACACACACACACACACACACACACACACACACACACACACACACACACACACACACACACACACACACACACACACACACACACACACACACACACACACACACACACACACACACATATATATATATATATATATTGAAGCGCGTTTACATTTTGTTATACCAACTCCAAGACATCACAAAAATATAATAACGTAGGGAAATCATATCATATTGTTTAAAAGCAGTCGGCATTACATGTGCACAGGTCGCACAGTACGTTTTTTTTGCGCATCTCGCGTAAACCCCGAAAAACGAAGGAAAAAAAACACTAAAATTATTAAACAACTTGCAATATACGTTCGCGCCTTTGGGCAAATCTAAACAAAAACCAGATAAACCTGCCTTAAAAAATAGAAAACAAAAAGATATTGCAAATAATAGCTTTTTTTTTGTACAAGAAATCAACATTGCGAGGGCCCAATAGACTATTTGCTGTCTTACCCAAGCATCAAGGAGAATGCAGGGATTGGTGTTCCACGCGCCACACGCGCACGCCTTTCCTGTATAAAAGATTCGAAGTAAATAACCAAAAGAAAGCATTGACGAACGCGCGTGCAAGATGCCATTTGTTTTAGGTTTTGCTTTGGAAAAGTTACTACTGCTGAGGCCAGCACGAGGCGGCGCTGGGAACACCAATCCCTGCATTCTCCTTGGTGCTTGGGTAAGACAGCAATCGTCTATTGGAACACACTGCATTTTATTTTGCGTATCGTGCGTATCGACAAACACTCAAAAGAAAACCCTAAAAGGAAACAACGTGCATTATACGTTTGCGCCTAAAACAAATCTGACAAAAAAAATAGAACTAAAAAGTTTATAAATTCGCGCACACGTCGGCGCTGTATCACGCCATCTCAAAATGCCCGAACGCAATCTTCTGGCGAGAATCTGAAAACTCTAGAGGTTAACAGGCTGCGATTCTTTACTGCTTTGGTGGGTTTTTGATAAAGCATCGCGACATTAAGTGAACCGCGATCGCCACAAAAGAAACGCGCGTTTTCTTTTTTCTTCTTGTGTGTGTTTTTTTAAATAAATATTTTGACGAAAGTGCGCGTTTGTGCGGAGAGGTGGTGCATGACGGGGAATATGATAAGCTGATTTGTTTAAGGCGCTTTAGAAATATTTCTCCCCAGAGCGAAGCGCCTTTCTTCCCCAAATAACCGAACGCAACGTCGTTGCGCAAGCACGTCGCGATGGGTTCTCTCTATCTTTATTATTATTATTATTACTTCAAAGCCGAATCCGTGATTCTATAAGCAGTAATTCAGCTGGGCACGCGGAGAAACGGAAGACAACAACAAAAACAAAAGTGGGGAGAAACGGTGCGATGAGTGAGGGGAGAAAGCGTTGATTGTATAGAACCACAGCGTTCGTTTTCAGTTTCTTATTTTACCATTCGTTCGGTCATATAAAAAAAAGAACTATAATCTTTAAATGCGACTTTTTCTTTTAGAGCCACGAAGGAAAGAATGAATTACCACTTCAGGAATTTCTGTGTTATCTAATAAAAAGAGGAATATTTCTTGTATTATTTAGACGATGAACGTACGAGAACTTATAAAAGTCGTATATAGGGGTCTGTAAGTCAGGCAGTCACACGCATTTTACTTTACAACGGTAACGATTAATGCCCCGTATTGGCAAAAAAAAAAAAGCTTATTTACGATTGCAATTAGAACTCTCTCTACAGCAGAGGCACTGGTCTCCGTCTCCGCGTCTTTCCTCACAGATACACGCTAACTGCGGCAAGGCCCTCTCTCTCCCTCGCATTGTTCGTATTGTATTCTTTTTAAAAATGATGTGCGTGAGAATAGGCTGCTCGGATATATATATATATATTATTATATATTATATATATATATATATATATATATATTATATATATATATATATATATATATAGTAGTGGTTCCTCCACCACGTTCTGCACGCCGGTTCTTGGTAGACGTCCGCCGACTCGATACACTGCCGCAACGCGCACGCGCCCGTTTCCCGATTCTTCTCGTCCGACACGCCACCGATCGTGGATAATAGCGAGTTCGTTTCACGGCACTCGTGTCCAGTCTTGGGCAGTAACTAGTTACTAGTAACGCGTTACCGGTAACTAGTTACTTTTTCTGGTATCTTTTACCTGTAACGCATTACTCTTTATTACTGGTAACTTGTAACTGTAGCACTGTTACTTTTTTGTTAGGTAACTGTAACTGTTTACGCCGTTACAGTTACTTTTTTTTACTATATAAATTAGAACCCACTGCCGCGGACATGGAGAAATTGCCATCTTGAGGTATTTTTCTCCAAACTCCTCGCTGACAAAAAAGAAAAAAAAATAAGAAGAAGAAGCGTGGCCACGCATTAAACAAACAAACAAAAATGCCTGGTTTGGCCCACGACCGAGAATGCATGACGGACCAGTCAGCACGAAACCGGGAGATGAAGGAAGCGGCGCCCGCGGTGGTAGGGGAGGCAAACAATGTCTGTTTCACCGACTTTGGCTCACTCTTCTCTCGTGGGGACCATCTACGGGTGTCGGTGGTCGTGCGATGCCTCCGAGTATTCCGTCTGGGCTTTTGTCTGGGATTTGTCTGTGCTGTCGTTTTTACACCCAGCCGTTCGCCGTTTCCTCATTCCTATTAGTTTTCAATAAAGCCGTCCCCATATTGTGCCGCTCGAGTGAACACGACTTCCACAGTTGGCGTTTCGGACATAGACGCCGCGGTGGTCGTCGTACACTCGTAAAGCACCAGAGGCTAATTGTCTCCTGTCCCCCTTTATTCTTTGGAAGCTGTTTGACCTGCTATGTTTAGGTCTGCTTCCAAGTATATCCCATAAGGTAATTATGTGACCATCTCTGTCCTCATTCATTTCGGAGTGAAAAATAAACCAAAACGTTCACTGAAGCGGGCCGATGGCAATTTTGAAATTGAAATTCCGGTTGATCCTAAGTTATAACAATTATTCCAAATAAATTATGCACATCAAAATGCTGAAACAGCGAATGACGCAAAAAGAAACACCCTTCGGGTTTAAATTTTTCTAATCTCTCAGTGTACCTTTCTTCTCACTATGGTGTAACAAATAAAATAATATTGTTTTGGTTTGTGATTCCTTGAGTCCAATTTTTGTACTGTAACGAGAAAGTAACGGCGTTACTGTTTTTGCAGTCACTGTAACTGTAACACGTTACTTTTTGAAACCGGTAACTGTAACTGTAACAGAGTTACTTTTTCCCCTAGGTGACTGTAACTGTAACACTGTTACTTTTTACTGGTAACGTGCCCATGACTGCTCGTGTCCACGCGTGCCCACTCGCGGCGTAAAGCGAGTTCGTTTCGGCAGGCGGCACCCCACGCGTGCATGCATTCGCTGCACCGAGAAAATCAGGCGTGCGCCAAAATGGAATCCCGTCATGCCTCGCTCCGGCGAGGCCGGCGAAGAGCGGGAGCAGACGACGAGGGTTCGTCTGCTACGATGTGTCAGCCGAACCGAAAGGAAAAAAAGTAGATTTTCTGATAGAAATCGCGTCCCGCGGGCAACGGAATCAAACGCGAGCTTGAATTGTGAGCGTCTGCTATTTCGTGAAGCAAGCAATTGACATCTTGTGCTTTATTTGCAGGTTTTAAGTCACTCTGTTGCTGCGTACAGACGCTGAAATATGCCAGTGTATAAAGCAATGCCCAGAACAACGTATCAGCGGCCCCCGAGATGTTTATCACCATCCATGTGCGGGTGAAAAAGTGAACATTCGTCGACAAAACTCCCCCAGCAGAAAACCTCTGACTGCCCAATAAGCATCAGAGAAAACTAAACATAGTGACTTTACCCGAGGCTTGGGCAACATCATCATGTTTAAAGTTTACCAGTGGCGTCACGAGGGTCAACGGCACCCGGGGCGGCAGCCCGCCTGACACCCCCCCCGCCCCCGTTCCCGCCTGTCCCGCCACGACTCCGCCCCCCCCCCCCCGCTCTCGCGTGGCCCGCCGCGACTCCCCCCCCCTGGCCCGCCGCGAGCACCCCCTGAGCCCTGCACCCCGGGGCGGTCCGCGGCGCCTTGTTTGACGCCACTGAGTTTACCTACGTAGCTAACTTGCCCCATCGTATTTTGTTCGAGAGGAAGCTCTCGTTCTCGACGCCCTCACCAAGGCTAATATTTGATCCACCTGTAATGACGATCGAAATCGAAAGTCCACGAAAAGTTTTGCTGGATATTCCAACAAACTGGCTTTAAGCCGTACCCTTTCAGTGGTTCACGCATAACACCATGCTCAAACGGATCAAGTTTCTGCTCGGACAGCATCATTAGTTTTCTTCAGTGTAAACGGTTATAAGAATTGAGCCGGTTTGTTGGACAGCTGGTCGCGGAAATTTACGCCGCCTGTAACTATCTCTACGACAGCCGAGTTGCCCGAAGTCATCGCAAATATAAACTACAGGTTGCAGCCACAACGTTTATAGATCAGCGTTGGTAGCCACTGCACCTCTGCATTCCCGCCCATCACGTCGAACAGAAAGGCGCTAGTTTCGGTTTGAGGTCGGTACCTCTTCTACAGCATAGATGGCGGCGGCATCAGTCTTCTGCACTCGGTGCATTTAGCGAGTTCGTCGCGAGTCCAGTTCTCCGTGCAACACTGGCAACACTCTGCAGTGCGATGCATTCTGGGAGAGAACTCGAACGGTGCCAGTGCGTGAGAACGACTCGCTATAAGTCTCCGGCGAACCAGAGTCGGTCGCACAGGCGCACGTGACGCCAAACGGGTTCTCCACGAACTCCCTCCGGAACCTCGCCGTCGCACTGGTCGCACCCGGGAACTGCACAGCCGGCGTGGAGTGCTGTTGTCGCCGGACCTCGCGCTTGCGCTTGGGGCCCGCCGGCGCCGTTTACATCGCTGGTTCTGTTCTCGGCGGCGGCTTTCCAGACGGGCGATGTGTTCTTCGTTCGCAGGGGAGTCTGAAGCGATGGACGCAGTGGAAGTCGAGGCGACAGCGGCTTCACGTCGGTTGTGGACCCATTCGCGCTGCTGCGTACGTCGCCACTCTTACCGCACTCAGTCTTCTTTCCCCGAAAGGGCACGCGCACGGCCCATCCTGAGTCTAAACCGAAACTGATAAGAGCGTGGGAAACAGCGCGCAAAAAACAGACGAGGACAAAGAAGAAACACACGTGACGGGCGCTGCGCTCGTCACATGTGTTGCTTCTTCTGTCCTCGTCGTTTTTGAGCGCTGTTTCCACGATGAATTCCCCTAACGCGCCCAACTATCCATTCTTCTCTGATAGCTGGAAAGGTTGCCGCCATCTAAGAGTGACGGCGGCGACCAGACTGGTTGTGTGCTTACTGCCGTCGCTTATAGATGGCGGTAGCTGTCCAGAGGTTTGTGGAGGTTTGTGTCGACCAGATGGTACCGGACACGATCCTGGGAAACCTAGCCCTTAACAGCTCCGCTGTCAAAAAACGACGAATTTTTTGTTAGGCGGCGTTCGCTGTGCGAGTGGCGTCAGAAGAGTGTTGTTGCAGCGCGCAAGGTAAACAGCCCTGCGGCAGTCTCGCCGGTTCTCCGCCACCACTCGCTCATCTCTGGAATTCAACCTTAAAAAAAGCAGTAAAATGAAAAAGAGAAAAATTATGTGTTTAATATTGTTTTGGTGAAAACTTTCCACTAACATTCTTTTTAGTAATATTTAGCGCCGTTAGACGCAATTTGATGGGGGTGGCCCCAGTGATCTCCACTAGAGGGGCTGGATGGCGCATTGAGCAAACAGGTATGAAGCCACCGGAAGTGAGTGGCTTGTCCCGGAAGTGAGCGCTTGGCAGGCTTTGTAACCCTTCCATTTGCTGGTTCGAAAAGCGTCGAGGGCACTGGATTTTCGCTTGCTCCCTCAAGAGAGCCTGCTTGTTGCCAAGTAAGAGCGCATGCGGACCCGAGAAGTATCATGGGAAGCCATTAAATGTAAACATTTTGAGATTATAGTTTATCAAGTTGTGAATATGTCCCAAGTTCAAATGCCTCATCCTCGGGATTTAATCCAGAACGGGAGTATTAAAACCGAATCAAAGACACAAAAATGCATGGTCCAAAATATCGACTGAATGCACTAGGAAGCCCAGCGCACGCCCGACTTCCGGGACAAGCATCGAACTTCCGGTGGCTTCACTTGCGCCAGGCTTGGAGAGCAGCTAAGCGCCATCCAGCCCCCTATAGTAGAGATCGGTGGGTGGCACCGCTGTAGGCCTCGCCCGGTCCTTACAAAACTGAGCATCTTTTCTCCGGCTCTCATTGAATGGAGCGATGATTTCCGCTTCGGTTTCAAACGATAATAAACATGGCTGCCGTCGTCTGCGGGTGATCAACGAAAGGCAGCTCGTCGACCTCGTCTACTTTAATGGTCTGCGGTAAGGTGGTCACTGCGTTCCCGAAGGTGAATAGATCTCCTCATCCGATCTCATAGATCGCCAGGACAAAACTGTTGCAGTCAACTGAAGCTGGTAGTGCTGTATATGAGCAATGTAA
>JAZHYW010058694.1:0-16269 GCA_037355805.1 Ixodes ricinus
TCAGTTTTAGTGGATCGTACGCTAAAGCCTTGCGTACGCAATAAAATTGCGGGTCGGGAGTGCGCGTGCAGAACAATAGAAGAGCTAGCGTATTGCGTACGCACGCAACGCTGGGGATTTTGCGTGGCGGGCTAGCGGGCTTTGCGGGACGCTCTCGAGAGATCTCGGACCCAACGAGAGCGCCAGTTTCAAAATGGCGGTTACCTCGACTGGCGCAGCAAGGGCGACGTGGTGTCTTCGAAGTTCTGTGTTACGTGAAATTGCGTGGTGTTCAGCTCGGCAATTCTTTCTGGGACCTACCGCGGTCGAATCAGATCGCCGTGCAGCTGAAGGAGTGCACAGTGAAAATGTTCGCCGCTCAGGAATGTCCGTCAACGCTGCGATCTGCTCAACCCTTAAGGTACGTTTATACTCCAACGTAACGTCGACGGGCGCGGCGTAGCGCAGCGCGCACAGATACTGATTGGTCGCAGATATCGAGTTCCTGGTTGCCGGCCAATGAAAGGCGCGCGTTCTGCGCTACGCTGCGTTCACTGCGCTCAACGTCGGAGTATAAACAGCCCTTAAGCCTATTCGCACAGTTCATCGCCGACGGACGAACGACTCTAAAAGAAATCGCCGAAGTTCTCTCTATGCACTGGACATCAGTAGGTCATAAATTTCATTCCGCGATAGCATTGATGAAAAGTGCCGTTTCCACGGGACGACTGACGGAGGCTCCGTGATCGAATTTGGCTACGCACTCGTACTCATAGCCTCTATACCCAGCCGAAAAGCGCGTTGACGAGGCAGCTGCGGCTTGGTTTAATTTGAAATAAAATGATTGGACACGTTTTCATTTTCAGTATTTCTTTCCTGGAGCATGGTTGTGATATAAGCACGCGGAATTCTACGGCTCTAGCAAATTTAACCATGATGATGCGCGGTGCTCACTCGAAAACGTAACCCACAACTAAATTCGGTCCAAGCAGGTCATTTTTAGCGTACGCTATACTAATGCGTATTGCGTACGTAAAAACCAGCAACGCTATACTAACACTGTCTACTGTCGTATAGTTCAAACGTATCTTTTTTAACGTCGGCTCGCTCCTGCATCTCCGGGCCGCGAAAAACGCCGCGGCGATTTGTTCCATCTACGTCGCTTTGCAAACGACTAACACGGGCCGCCTTTTACCAACAATGACAGTTGGGTTGACTTCTGGAGTCTTCACCGGAAGACTCGCCGCACTTCCCAACAGGCATACCGGCATATGGGACTAGTCCCATGCCGTCGCTAGTAGCGCAACATATCTCATTGACTTTCGCTCAGCTGGGATGTGTCCATGGCTATCGCGGCGGTGAGAGGCGCCGATTCAGAAAATACGTCGGTGACATCAGCCCGGTGTTGGAGGTAACGCGTTACTAGTAACGACGTTACTGGTAACGCGTTACATTTTCGCTAACGCAGTAACGTACTCGTTAGTATTCTGAATGACTAACGAGTAAAGTATTTTCGTTACTTTTTACGCTATCGGCTATCAAATTACGTTACTCGTTACTTTTGACCAAAACTGGTGAAATACATTAGGTATTTGGCAAAAGGTCACGACGCCTAATCTAGCGTTTAGAATAGCAATCTTGTGCATAAAACTGGAGACGTAAGGGGAACTAAATTTAGGTCACTAAGCTCAATGAAGGATCTAGCTTCTCTGCTCGAGGGGCCACTATTTGCGCTCGAGCAGCCAATGCCGTATCTTGCTGCTAAGACTTCTGAACTTCCGATTTCTAAAACGGTGGGTTTCACACTTATCAGTCCATCTATTCACCCATCCATCTCAATATCCTGCACAAGCTTATCGCTGCACGGAACCAGCATCCGTCACAGTAAACTTTAAAAAAAATCTCACTTCTCGAAGGCGAAAAAACGTTCGGCTACCAGCTAATTCCGTTCGTCCTCCTTTTTTTCTTCACAGTGTCACCATCCACAAGGCTTGAACAAACGACTGCGTTACAGCCCGCTCCCCTCCGTGCAACTAGCGCGGGTGGAGGGGGAGAACATCCATTTACAACAGTTGACAGCTATAGTCGTGCAACCTAAGACGAAGAACGAGGGTAAGACGGGCCGGGGAGGAAGCAGATGGAACGCTGGAGAAGAGAGGGGAAACCTCCTTCTCTCTTTAGCGTTCCGTCTGCTTCCTCCTCCCCGGCCCGTCTTACCCTCGCCCTTTGTTTTTAGGTTGCAACGGACTATAGTGGCGAAGCGATTTGTTCGTTTCTCTAGTTACAAAAAGAAAGAAAACACCCTTTGTGGAATTTTTTACCCTCGCTCTCCCCTCGCTGCCTGAAAGTTCCTGACCCACTTTTGTACACAGAAGAATCTTTCGCTTGATTAGTCTTTAATTCCCTAAGGTCATAATAAAAGAATAAACAAGTTTTAAACCTGGAAAGAAAACTTACAAACACAAAACCTTTTTTTTTTGCAGAAAAACTAAAAGCTATTGCTGATAAGAGGCAGCAAGTGATTATAACCAGTGTGCTGGTAACCGGTGTCCTGTTCCACATAGTGAAGTAAATCAGTCTCTGGTAATAGTATGAACCGGACTGTTACTAAAACCGGCGCAAAAGATGAGGGGTGTTGGTTGGCTGGTTGTGTTTCAGCAGTCCCCGTTCGCATGCTGTAGTTTATAAAAGCCGATTGACTATCATCTCCGACTCATTCTGCGTGTGAGATGGACATGAATAACGAAACTACGTCGCCATGGCCAGGACTGAATAAAATGTATCAACTAAAGGAGACGGAGACGGAATCAGGTAATTTACAGTTTCAATGCCTACTCTGCATGCCGAAAATTAAGCTGCTTCGCGCATCAAAACACTATGAAACCACTCTGTAAATGTCTATCTTTATCGAAGCTTGTTAAGGAGGCTTATCATACATCTCTGCCAAACACATGTACTCGAACACAAAAAGTAACGTAAAAGTAACGTTCGTTATTTTTGAAAAGTAACGGTAACGGTATATCGTTACGTTTGTAAAAAAGTAACGTAGCTCAATAACGCGTTAATTTTTACCAAACTAACGAGTAACGCTACTTCGTTACTTTTTTCGGTAACGGGCACAACACTGCATCAGCGCTATCAGCGCAGTAAAACCTACCGGCACCCCCAACTCGCCGCCGCTAACGCCGCATTCTCCTATTGCCGAGAGAACTTCCGGTTCCTGTGCCAGAGAACGTCACGACCGTCAAAATTATGCCGCAACTTGTTTTGCGGTCAGTTGGAGAGGAAGAAAAAGTCGATATTTCATTATTTTGTGTAGAAGTTAATAAACCGAGACGAAAACGGATGCCTGTTCGGCAATCAGTGAACGTTGAAGGTTTAATGTAAAAGTTATCTGGCAAAAGTAAAAAGGTCATTTCATGGTCCCTTTAAAAATTTACATAAAATACGTTGTTGACGTTGGGGAAAGTTACTCAGTATTACATTGTGAATTTGAATACAAAAACGGAACATGGCTTGCCAAGTAGAAACGTGTCAAAGTTTGCGAAGCTAAGCAGCAGTGCACTGCGATGAAAACAAAGCTGAGTGACAAAAGACAACAAAAACCTCGAATTTCATTAGTAAAGGACATGTCCATAATGCAAATAAGATTTGCAAAATAAACATCTCATAACATAACTTTTACTGGCGATAGCCGTTTGTGACCGTACTGGGATATTTTCCGTCATATTTTTTATTCATGTATGTACATGAAGCAATTTTTTTTTCAGCAACATTACAAATAAAAGCGTATAAGTTTCAACATCGTGAAAACCCTAAAAACCAACTACCAGGGTTTTTTGGTCCCGGGTGACCACGACGTTAACTCTTTATTAGCGTCGCTTTTGGTGTTGGTAGAACGCAGAGTACCGGTGAATAACTTTGCCGACAACAGAACACGAGAAGCACGAACGGCGGCAGAGGCATGTTGGGGTCGCATAACCGCATGCTTAATTTGTTTATTTCCTTTGGAGCCACCCCAGCGGCATCTGCTGGGCCATTCTGGCCGCCGACGAGTGGACTTCTCGGTCACGGCACGTAAGAGCTCCGAATAAACTCCGGCCTGCACAAAAAGCGAGTACCTACGACGGTGCTCCGTTATGTCGCCGCACAGTGTCAGGAGAAGTTATTCTCCACACAAGAATGGTCGAGCGAGCTACAGAGACTGCTGTCGTGCATTAAAAACATAATTCGAAAATTCCTATTATGTATATATGACGCGGAGGCGCAGAGGTAATGTTTTTCAGCTCCCAAATTCCCTTGCGTTCTAACGGACTCTGGGTTGCTAGTTTGCGGTTCTATAGAAAAAGATATGATTGTACAAAATAACTTTTCACGTGTAAAGAGGATTCGGAATCGGCGCCCTAAGGTAAAATATTACTATAGGTGAGCAATTTAGTAATAAATTTACTAAATTTCAATAAAATGTATTTCAACATTTGGCGCAGTTTTATATATAAGACTTACAATCTTTATTCGATCCTTTCTGCTTGTAGGTAATATAGTGAATGGTTGTTACTTCATTTGAGGTACTGGACCACCCCTTATTTTTATGGTACTCAAAGGACCCCATCAACAACCTTTCTCGAACAAATTGAATGACCTGATTCTGTGCGACCTGTGAGTTTCAAACACTGCCACTACTACTTTACCTTCGGTTATTATTTCTGGTTGAATACGCTTTCAAAAGAAAGGAATAAATGTCGGAATTTTTAAACGGCGTGGATTTAGTTTCTTACGAACGAGGGCTTCTTATGTCTCCGCTGAAGAGTGACAACTTGGTTGTAGTAGTGTTTCTGACGTGCTTTACGCAAATATTTTTAGAACATTTCACTTTAGTACGACGACCGGCTATACAAATTTGACTGACACGTGTGTAATTTAAACTTATAGTACTTATTTGAATTTGAAGAGCAGCTTTCGCTCTTCAGATAGTTGTTTTACTACTATGTAGGGGTGCTATCTACAATAATCAAAATGCATGCTCAAAAAAAAAACAAAACACAACAACACCGTAGTAAGTTTGAAATACAAGAAGAAAGCATGTCCCCTTCCTCCGAGAAGACTGTAATACAAAAAGAAAAATGCAGTGTATGTTTTTGGGTGTTTGCGGCGACGGAACCTATTTGTCATGTTACGAAGGCAAAGGGGCGTATTTGTTGTCTGGAGGTTTAGGCAGTAAAAGTTGCTATGGACTGAAACTGTCCCCACCGCAGAGAGACAGTTTTGACAGTTCAGTGAGACAGCTAACGTGGGATATTTGAACATGCATCATGCAACAGTAATGAAAGGGTCCATGAAACGATAGTGCGTTCAAATATTAGGCCCTTTAAGCAAACATGCCAACAGAAGTATGTGAATTTTATTCTCCCATGCAATGCCCCTAAACTGTAAGCTTTTGTCGCGGTATAATATTAAGATTAGAAGCAAAACTCTCTCTTCCAGTCGCCCCTGCGCAAGGCTTACGGACGCAGTTTTCAGAAACCACGATGTTGATATGCCACGGGTATACTTTGTGAACTGTAGTCTGTGATATTTGAGTGTGGTTTATGTGTTGGACTAGAGCACTGCGTTGCGGGACATTAAGATTTTGGCTCACGTTCAACGACTGCGGTGACGGGAAGAGCCAAACTTTATCAATGTCCGGAGTGCAGCGCGTGCAGCTGTTTATTGACAACCGCAGCGCTTGACTATGACGAACAATGGCGGCATATTATCTGCAAGAAGATGCATGGGGCAGGCGAGCAGGTTGGAAAACAACACATTGTACTTGTAAATCATGAAACGAAGAAAATAGAAGAACGGACAGCACATAATACAGTCTCAAAGTCTTTACCGCATTTCTTATTTAAAAGAGCAAGAGCAACCTGTTTTTACTCAACATTTTCTGCGACTACTCGGGGTAGTTAAAAAAGCTAATGCGAGCTTTATAGGTTATGAAATTGAAGTATCTGGCAATAATAGAAAAAAATCAGTTTTATGGTCCTTTCATCATCACAGTCCTGGACGATGATAATCCTAATTAAAACTGGCAGTGTCGGGATTTAACTCAATAATTTAAGAAAAAGGCTAAACGTTTTTGCCACTTTTATAGGTACTATTATGACGTAGAATGAGAAGATAAAAATAATTTAGAAAAATGAAGTCTTTTTTTTTCAATTGAGGCAATAGTTTGTTTATAGACTCGACACGCGGCGCGGCTCTGTTTACCAACACGGCCGGAAGGCGCGCATGCGCAGAAGCTATGTGGGCAAAAGCGGCCGGGTTCTCCGTGTTTTCGCCATTGCGTTGTGTGGCGTGCGCTCGTTGTTGACGTTGTAGAGACGGTTCTAGCTTTATTTCTGCGTCGCATGTCTTGCTCAACGTATGTTGTATGTTATGCCCGACTATTTGAGCTCGCTACCCGAGCCTGAACGGTAGCGGTATCGAGACAAACTGTGCGTGGACGGCGTTGCCTCAGACGATCCGTACGCCGTAAGTAAGGACTGCTAGAGTTCCGACGTGAGGTTTCTGCCACCACCGTCGATGGCTCACGTCGTCGTTTATTTAGTTTTTTCGCCAAGCCAGTTCACGGCCGACACGGTGCAGGCGTACAAGTCACTCGAGGCCTACAATTACTTCGAGCCGCTTTCCGTGCTGCCGGCGGGATAAGCACAATGGATCAGCAGACAGTGGGTCTGCGGAAGTGTATTTATTAATAGATTAAATACATACAGCGTCCTTCAAGTCAAGGTATGATATTTTTCTTACCCTCGTGATCACAAGGCACGACAAACGGTAACGCTTTTCCCGTTCTGCCGCCGGTCTTCTTCCACTTGGCAGCACGAACGTAGCGAGCAGTGTTGTAGGCGGTACCAAAAAAAGTAACGAAATACGTTACTCGTTTCTTGCATAACTAAAAGGAACGCGTCACCGACCTACGTTACCTCAAAATAAAAGGAAAGCGTTACCGTTAAAAAGTAACGCAGGTTACTTTTGCATTATTTTTATTTATGAATTGACAGTAACAGTGTTGGTTGTTGTTGTTTTTGTTTTTTTTTTGCAAAGCGTTTTTTTACATTGGGACAAAGGGCGTCGGGGTTGAGGTTTTTCCGAAGTGGGACTTTTGCACGGGGAAAAGTCAAGCAAAAGTTTGAAGGTAAGTGGAATGTAATGCAATAATTCATGATTTGGCATCTATGCTTCGTTTCAGCATAAGTCCAGACGCAGCCGAAGCTACGAGCTAATGGGACCAATCAAGCAGCGTCAAAAGAGCGAGTCGCTGGGTCTTTCTTGTTTACGATTGGTTCATCAATGGTAGAACATGTACTACAGAAACATAACGGACACCATGATGGTGTTTTGTTTTACGCTGTCGATTGGTCCCATCAGCTCGTAGCCCTGGCTGCGTCTGGGCTGAAAGTAAGACAAAGTATAGAAAGCACGAGAAAAGATTACTGTTTTCAGGTCTTGGGAAGAATATGTAACGAGAAACGTAACTATTAGTATGCGTTATTCAAAATAAGTAGCGTAACTACGTTCCCCGTTACTGCCGTGAAGAAGTAACGAGCACGTTATTACATTACAGAAAAAGGTAACGCGTTACAGACAGCGCCGTTACTTGTAACCCGTTGCCGCTAACACTGGTAGCGGAGCCACCAACAAGCGCTTAGCCGGTGCTGTGTGCGCGAACACCGTAGGAACAAAATCTGGGTGGTCTCGATCAGACGACGGTTTTCCTGCACATAAGCAAGCCTCGGAACGGAGATTGCAATGGAAGCCACACTTGCCTTCAAGAGAGTGCTTCCCGCACAAACGATCGTCCGCGCGAGGCAACCATTAGTTTCGATCCACAGATATTATCCACCTTCTGCGCCTTTACGAGTCAGCCGGGAACTTCTGGAAACTCACTCCACTACTTTTGCTGTACCTTTCGGTGCAATTAACGGCTGCACATCTATGCGGCACTGCTGAAATCGACGCTGCACCGCTTTGGCCCATCCAGCCAGCCAGGGTACCGAGCTCCGGCCAATCGCAGCGCGGCCGCAGCTCCGTGACGTCAAGCACGCACAGGAAGCCAGATAGTACAAAGCGCGGCCTAAAGCAGACAAAGAAATTCTGAAAACCAACTTCAAGGTGATTTCTCCCCGGCGTCTAAAATATTTTCGCTGAAGCGTTCACTGCGCTGGCAGGCAATGGAGGCAGGTGCGCCATTGCCCGGCCACTCAATATAATCCCTAAGTCCTCCAACCCGATTTCGCTAAGCTTGGAGAAGAACGAACTCGACAGGCTTGTTCCCTTCTGTTCTTGGATGCGTATTGGCTCTCACCTAAAGCGCGGTCTACACAAGGCCGTATCATTCCGAGTACGGGAGACCTTCCATATACCCGAGTGACGTCACTGGTGACGTGTTACGGCTTTTCTCGTGCGCGCCCTTTTCCACTCGCAGTCTTTCTTATGCTGTGCACGGTTACTTTGGCCTATGCTCCCGCATTGGTGACGCGCTGCCGCATCTAAAAAGATGTCAGACCCTCTGCGAGAGTCAGTCTGCCCACCCTGTGCAGTCTGCTTCCACCCTGCAGCGCCAAAACCGTACGCTCTAATGGCGGCACTACACAGCATCTTTCACACCAGAAAATGCGAACTTCTTCGGAATGCACAGAAAGCAGAAAGGGGCAAAAGGTGTGCGGTTCTTTTACGTCACCTTCGACTCACGAAATCGAGGGTGCTTGATTTAGCAGGAGCACGACTCTCCTATCACCGCCATTGGAGTCGGCAACATTGAGGCTCTGGGACCGCTACGAGGTGACGTCGACTTTTGAAAAGCGGTCATATTGTTGGCGGCAATCGTACCGAGAGTAGGGTACGCCAAGCGCTCTCTGAGTCGGCTTTTTTGCATGAGCCTGGCGAACGAAAGACTGCTGATTTAAGTACACTGTTAGCAAAAAAGTACACCCCTGGGCGTGTAAACCGTTGTCCCAGGGCGGACTCCCCAAATGGTGTTCGTTTTACACGCGAGGCTCGGTGTATTTCGTTTGCACCCGAGGTCTCGTGTAAAATGAACATCTTTGAACGTGTACTTCGTTCCGCGATAACACGTCTAGGGGTGTTTTTTTACAATGGCGGCCGTTTGACGTGAGACGGGATCAACGAGCGAGGCCCAGCGCTTTACACGGCTTTTCGCCGCAGCGAAAGCGTAGTTTGCACGTGTTCATTCGTAATCGTCCATACGCGCTAAACCACCGCAGGCATTCACCCCCAAGCGCTGACGCCGTATTCATTACGGCGATTACGCGACAGTGGGAGCGACCATCGACTGCATCCAGCAGCGTGTTTCCAAATCGAGCAGGTCCCGTTCGCGTGGCGGTTCAGCCGATCGCCGAGGCCTCATGCCGGTTGCATTTTCACCGAGACCGGGTAATTTCCACAGGAGGAATCTTTTCGCGACCACAGACATGAACTTTATTGAAAAAGCCCGTTTGCCGTGAGCGACGACGGATCGCTCCGACACCGACCCGACCCGACCGGCGTTTCCGACGTCCCGCTCACCTCTTTACCGCGAGCAAAGTTGTACGCGACGTTTCGACGTATCCACTCATATCTCGTGTGTGCGCAAATTTTGCGGCTTTCCGGGTACGAATCGGCTACTGAAACAGCCAGCGAACGACGACGAACTGAACGCCAGCGCCATTTAAACAGCGGTTACTTTTGTGCTAGACTGTAGCTATAGTGGTGTGGTTCCCTACACACTAAATGGACTATGTACGAACAAAGCGAAAATAAAACTGGCGGCTGCTTGCGCCACCTAGTGAGTATGCAGAAAATTACAAAAATAAAAGAGATTTGGGCATTTCTGAAAGTGCCACGCTCCAGCGGCCGGCGGCATTCCAACACATACAGCACAGCGCATATCACAAGATCAACATACAAGCATACACAGGCACAAACAACGCACAGAACACTAACAACCCGACACTCCTACTCTATTCTGACAGTGACCCGCTCGGTATATATAGCAGACTTTTCGTTTCAGACGAAGGTCCGGTGACCCCCACCGTATTTTACATGAACGTAACGATACTACACCATTATTACTTATATAATACAGTGAAATAAATATAATTGGGGAAGGTACACATTTCTCTTAGTATAGATTATGGCTAAAAGACACCCTATATTTAAAAATAATGTTTCGAGCTAGCCAAAATGTAGCAAAATCTAGTTTCGTTTTCGGAAGTTCGAGCGCTCAAGGCTGGAATGCGCTAGCGAAGTGTGTGCTTGCTTCTGTCGAACTATACTCCGTTGTATGACGCTCTCAAAGCTGCTGGCTGCAGCCCCGTCTTAGTTTAGCGTTTGATTTGCACGCGCTCTCGTGGAAATGAGAGGTTAGGTGAAAGTATGCGCGCTCGAGTCGATATCCTTGACAGCGTGAAGTATAAACCGCATGTAGGCGATTTTGCGAACGACGAGACAAGCGACGGCGACCCGCTTCGCTGACGCTCGGTCAGTCGCGCGACGAGGCAAGCCGCATGAAAGCGGAACGATGTTTTCTAGAAATCCAAAACCGAGCGACGCGACGAGCGATAGTGAGAAATCTTCGTCATTCGTCGCCGACTCTCGTCGCTGTCGCCGTCGCTCGCTAAATCGCTTACATGCGATTTAGCGACCTTTATACTCACGCTACTGCCGACTTGCATTACCCGCTGAGCCCAAGCAAGCGATAAGGATATTCAAATATGTCACAACAGTGACATCGGGATCCGTTACTTGTTCTGTTGTGACATATTTGGATATCCTTATCGCTTAGCGAACTCAGCCCAGATTGGTACTAAGTCATTAACGATGATATGCGTAATCGCTAAAATCACATGAAACTGTTGAGTGAGCGGCGGCGACAGCGACTGAATCGGTAGATGACGGGCCCCTATCGCTATCGCGTCGTCGCGTCATCAGTTTTGGATTTCTGAAGGCTTATCGTTCCGCTTTCGCGGCTACCTCGAAGCGTCGGCAAGCAATTCGCCGTCGCTATCTCGTCGTTCACTGGAAATCACCTACATGCGGTTATACTCACGCTGTCAGATATCGACATCGAGCGCATACTCCCCTAATCTCTCATTTTCGAACGTAGGCAACTAAACGTTGCAACCAGCAGCTGAAGACGTCATGCCACAGTGCATAGTCGACAGAGCAAACAGCGATGCCTTAATTGAGCACTCGAAACAGACTAGATTTTGTACATTTGGCTATTTAGCCATAATCTGCTGTGCAGAAGTAATATTACCTTCCCATTTATATTTATTTCGCTGTATATATAGTAATGTGGTGTAATATCATTACGTTCATGGAAATACGGGGGGAAGTCACCAGGTCGAAAGTCTGCTATATACCGGTGATCGCTATTGGAATAGATTAGGAATGTCAGGTTGTATGTGTGCGTTGTTCTTCTGTGCCATGCTTGTAATGTTGATCTTGTGATATGCGCTTTGTATATATGTGTTGGAATACCGCCGGCCGCACTGGGCGGCACTCATGTAAATCTCTTTGCATTTTGTATTTTCATGCCTCACTAGGTGGCACCTTTGGTTTCGCTGTACGTACATAATCCCATTTGAGTATTGTGAAATTACCACTATAACGATTAACGCAAAGTAACCGCTGTTTAAATGGCGCTGGCGTTCAGTTCGTCGTCGTTCGCTGAAGCTACTCATTATTCATGCGAAAACGCAGATTTGCCTTTTCCCGTTGTCAGGCGATCGCGTGCAACTTTGCTCGCGATAAAGAAGATTGGTAGCGGGACGTCGAGAACTGTTGTCGATATCAGATGATCCGTCGTCACTCGCGACAGCCGAATAATGGAATCCATTAATCGCCGTGGTCGCGAATCCTCTGTGGAAATTGCGGTCTCAGTAACGGCCGGCATGGCCTCTTTGTCAGCTGAACCGCCGCGTATGGAAACGCGCTGCTGGATGCAGTCGATGGTCGCGCAATCGCGTAATCGCCGTATTAATTACGGCGTCTGCGATGATTTAGCGCGTATGGGCATTGCAGACAATTTTCTGAAACCTACGCTTAAACGCGACAATGGCAAAACGTGCGTCTACGTCAGGCAACCGCCATTATAAACGCCCCTGAACGTGCTATCGCGGCACAGCCGATTCAGGCATTCATTTTACGGGACACTCAGTGCAAACAATACGCAAGCCTCGCGTAAACAAACGAACACCACGACTGAGTCACTTTCAGGACAACATTTTACACGCGAAGTACGCTTGCTGGCGCAGTGGCAAATCGAGCAGTCTTCATTCATGGCTCACCCAGCCGACTCCAAAGGCGTACCTCTGGCTGCGATTGCCTGCAACAGATGTGATGCTGGCACGCGCCATCGCAGACTGACTGTGCATTAGCAACATAAGAAGACTGCGAGTGGAAAGGGTGCGCACGAAAAACAGCGGCAATCACCGTGGCGTCACTCGGAAGTATTCTCGAGTCTCCCGTAGTCAGATGACGACCTTCTGTAATGAACCGCGCTGAGGAGCCAATACGGCATCAAGAACAGAGAACAAGCCTGTCGAGCCGTCTTTCGCCAAGCGAGCGGGTGAACGGATTATTTTGAGTGGCCGAACGCCCTCTCTCCATTGCCTGCCGAAGCGCGATGAGCGAAAACTCGGCGATGGCAAATCGCCTTGTGGTTTTCAGGAACTCTTTGTCTGCTTTAGGCCGCGCTCTACTATCTGGCTTGCTGTATGCGTGTAACGTCTGGAATACGGCCGCGCTGACGCCTGGAACTCGAGTGCCTCAATGTTGGCCGCTGGCGCGTCATTCTTAATGAGAACGCCAGACCGAATGGGCAAAGGGCAGCGCGTTTATGGGCGTCTGGCGACTTCGGCATGCCTATGCGCGGCCGTTGAACCGCCGGTGCAGCCGGTTCCGCAGTTGGGCTGACTCATCAGGCGCCGGGTGGGCTGATATCTGTGGATCAGACTAATGTGCTTCGCGCGGAACGATCGCTGTGCGGGCTCTTGAAGACGAGTGTGGCGTCAGTGCAATCTCCGTTCGAAGACTAACTGTGCAGGAGATATCGTCTGTTGAGACCCACTTAGTGTCCTGCGATGTTCGGCACAGAAGTACTGTTATTTAATTGGCTCGCCCTGTGTTAGCGACGGCGGGTTGAAATGACGGCTGTCTGGCACTCGCCTGTCTGTAAGCGTGCTCGTTTCTTCATGGCAATGAAGGGCAGCCGCTGCCTTTGAATAGCGCATGCTAGCTAGTTGCGTTTCTCGTTACGTATTCTTCCCAGAGACCTGAGCAATCTTTTTCGTGCTTTATATTTTCTTACTTTTCAGCTTAGGCAGCCGGGGCTGCGAGCTGATGGGACCGATGTGCGTAAGACAAAACACTACGCCATGTCCATTGTAATTGCATGTTCTACCGTTGATCAACCAATCGCAAGAAGACAGCGACTCGCTGCTTGTTGGTCCCGTGGCTCGTAGCTTCGACGTCTGGACTTATGTAGGCAAACCATAGATGCCAATCATGAATTGGCTGCATTACGTTCCCGATACTCCCACTTCGAAACCTCAACCCCGACGCCCTTCATCCCCAATGCAAAAAAACGCTTTCACAAACAAACAAACCCCACTGTGTATTAATTTATAAATAAAATAATGCACAAGTAACCTGCGTACTGATAATGTAACGCTTTCCTTTTATTTTGTGACACGATTCCCCAGTACGAAACAGTAACGTATTTCATTACTTTTTTAATTTGCCGCCTGTACTGCGCTACGTTCATTAACGCCAGAGTGGAGAAGACCGGAAAGCGCGACCCGCCATTTGTCATGCCTTGCTATTCACGAAGTAAGAAAAATACACCCGGCAATGAACGCTGTATGCCTATGCTAATAAATACGCTCGCAGACGCCTATCTCTTAAATAACTATCCGCCGGCAGCTGCAACTGGCAATAATTGTAGGCCTCGATGACTGCGCTACGGCGGCAACATTGACACAACTGGCAAAAAAACTAAATAAACGACGACGTGAGCCATCGACAGTGGCAGAAATTTCACGTCAGAACTCTAACGACACGGCGTACGGATCGTCTGGGCAACGCCGTCACGCACGGGTGTAGATGCCGCTGCCGTTGGGGCTCAGTATCCAGCAACGCCACGTGAAGACGCACTGACGAAATAAAGCAGAACCCATCTCTCCCAACATCCTGCTGTATACCTGTACAATGGCGAAAACACGAACGGCGCTTTGCTTACGCCTTTCTGCGCATGCGCAACGCTTCAGCCGTGTTGGCAAACAGGCCGCGCCCGTGTCAGCGCAGCTCTATTTGTATCTGCCTGGATAAACAAACTCCGCCTCAGTAAAGAGACTTCCTTTTTCTAAATTATTTTTATCTTCTCATTCTACGTCATAATAGCTGCCTATAAAAGTGGCAGAAAACGTTTGTACAAATTGTGAGTTAAATCCCGACACTTCTTACGTTTTAATTAGGATTATCGTCAAGTTCAGACCATACTGATTTTTCTATTATTGCCAGATACTTCCATTCCTCTTAAAAACTCGCATTAGCTGCTACTTGGCCTGGTACCAGAAAATGTTGATAAAAACAGGTGCTCTGCTCTTTAAATAAAAAGATGCAGTAAAAGACACTGAGACTGCTCGATATGTACTGTCAGCTCTTCTTTTCTTCGTTTCATATTCTAGAATACAATGTATTCGCCTGCTTATGCGAAGATAATGCCGCCATTATTCGTCACAGTCAAGCTTTAGCTGCGGTGTCAATAAACAACGCGCGCATACTCCAGACATTGACAAGTTTGACTCTTCCGTCACCTGCAGTCATTGAACGTATTATCTTAATGTCCCACAATGCAGTGCTCTAGTCCAACACGCAAACCGCTCAAATATCTGGAAGCTACACAGTTCTAAGAAACCCTTGCCGTAATATCAACATCGTGAGACTCTGGAAAGCTGCGTCCGCAAGCCTGCGCAGGAGCGACTGGAAGAAGAGTTTGCTCTAATCTTAATGAGCTAAGCTGCCGCGCAAAAACTATGACCAAAGAGGCATTTATGGGAAGAATAAAATTCACGTACTCTTTCATGTTTACTTAAAGAACTGTCTTGAGCACTATCTCATGGACCCTTCATTACTGTTATGATACGTAATATCCCCACGTTAACGATACTCGCTAGAGCTGGCAAGGCTATCTCTCTGCAGTAGGAGACGGTTGATCCCGACACTCAGACAACAAATATGCTCCTTTGCCTTTATGACATGACAAATCGCTTCGCCTGCCTGAAAACATACACTGCATTTTCTTTTATTATTTTGATCTATCGGAAAAGGGACATGCTCATATTTCTTGTATTTCAACTTGCTACGGTGTTGTATTGTTTTTGTTTATTTTGGAAACGTAACTGATATTAGCCTACATATGAAATAAAACAACTATCTGAAAACTGGCTGCTCTTAATTCAAATACTATAAGTTTAAATTACACGCATTAATCGATCTTTAATAATGACATCTCGATAAAAAGTGAATGTTCTAAAGATGCTGCGTAAAAAACGTCAAAATGCGCCGTCCCTGCATTTATTACTCTTTAACATTCAACAAAATTAGATAAATAACAATTGGCAATGTTTGAAACTCACAGATAAAAGAATCAGGTATTCAATTAGTCAAGAAAATTTGTTAGTCCTTTATTACCGCCAAAGGTAATATTTTCAGATGAAGTAGCATTCGCAATATTACCTACAGAGAATTCGAAAGGTATTAATCTTATATGAAAACAGCCAAATATTGAGATTACATTTTATTGAATTTAGTCAATTTAATTACTGGAAATTGCTCACCTATAATAATGATACGTTAAGAACGCCATTCAATCCTCTTACGCACGTGAGCTGCAATACAATCGCCATCTTTTTCTATATTTATTTATTTATTTGTATACTGCGACCTCAGTCGAATTCATGCAGAAATTGAACCCACAACTAAAAACATGATAGAAGAGCAATAAACGAATATTCAACAGCATACCAAACATCAGGAAGTCAACTTTCGCGAGTTTACTTCAACAAAGTCGTCATACAGAGCATACGCGTAACGCCGTCAATGTATTCCGCGGCTCAACGAATGCGCCCAGAAAAAGGGTACAGAGCGGTGAAACGAGAACACAATATTTAAGGGATGAAGGCACTAGTGCGCGAAGGCTATACTTCATGCATTCAATGCCGCGTATTAACAAGCCATTACGCT
>JAZHYW010058698.1:0-10775 GCA_037355805.1 Ixodes ricinus
GATATTCAGTTGGAATGTTTTCACTTTACACGAGCTTACTGGCACTGGTGGGACTCAAGGATACTCGCACGCAACGCCACTGGCCAAGAAACTCCTTTGTTGCCGGTGTAATTTCAAGGACAAAAGCGATCATTTTCATTCAATCTCTCTTTTGCAAAATTTGATGACGTAACGTGGGATCGCAGTACACCCAAGTGACGATATTTGAATGCGGTTCATAGATTGGACCCGAGCATTGCGTGGGCGCTCGATTTGGGCTCGTGATAATTACTAGCTCGACAAGCATTCGGGTAGTGGCCCGTGTCCAATCGCTTCAACGACGACAATAGCCGAGCCATAACAATGTCTGGAACTCAGCGCGTGTCCTGTGCTTTGCCAACCCCAGCGCGTGGCTATGATCAACATTGGCGGCATATAATCCATTTCAGGTCACGTGGCCGCTTCTTCTGGCTGCGAGTTGAGGGGTGAACGCTGCTCGTTTTTCTTTAATTTGTTTCTGGGACTTCTATTGCGTGGGGTGAAAAACGAACGCGTGTTTCATAGGTCATCAACGTCAGAGATCCGTTCTAAGCGGTATTTGCGCAAAGTACAAAAATTGTTGCATCGCCCCTTTAAGATCGGGTGTTTGATTGACTCACGGCTTAATTTTAATAACCATGTTTCGAAAATTATCAATGATTATGCATCCTATTGTATTGCGCAGAGTGTCGAACCGGAACCGAACCGAACCGAAAACCGGAACAGAACCGTTATTTTTAGCCGAACCGGAACTGAACCGAACCGATATCTTTGCCGCCATCTTGGAACTGAACCGGAACTGAACCGGAAAAAATATAACGGTAACCGGTTCAAAACGGTTCATGGTAATTTTTTTAATTTTATTTATTACAAAATGAGCATTTGAGAAGTAAAAGGGTGCAGCTGTATTTCTATGTAGTGATCAAATTGTCATATACAGATTTGTAATGAATAAGAAATTCTTTTTTTTGTGGCGCCTTTGTATTGGCACTACGATTAATAATGTGTCACGTGGTCAGATGACGTCATGGTGCCAAGACCTGCTGTCAAATAATGTCACGTCACGTGGCCCCGTGACGTAGCGGCGTGACTCACCGCGTCAAGTCGACTTAAATTGAGAACGTCACTAGATGTATTAGCGTTGTTGACAGCGTGACGTCACATGCCATCACAACTTCTCCTCGCGAGTCACGTGACACCATGACGTTCTAGATTGTTATGCGCCCGAGTCGAGTGCTCGGGTTCTTGACAATCAGCTTCGCCAAACATTCGTGTTGGGTCGTGTTCAATCAAAGATGAGAATAACCGAACTCTAACAATGTCTAAAACTCAACTCATAGTTTATTCTTTGCCAACAGCATAGCATGACTATGGTGAACACTGACGGTATACTATAATTTGTGTCAGATCACGTGGCCGCTTGTTCTACAAGCAAGTTGAGGAGGAACAACTGTTTTTTTTCTTTATTTTTTCGCCATCCGCCATTGAGAGGAGAGGAAACCTAATAGGTGATTTTGCAAGTTATCAACGTCAGGGATCAGCTCTTGGTGGTATTTACTGTAAGTACAAAAAATGTTGCACAAACTATTTTACATGTACACATCATTGAGACACCCAAACATGTTTTCGTTATGGCTGAACTGTCTCAGAAAGTTGTCCCCGAGAATAGAAGCATTGAAAGGGATGAATACGGCTTATTAATCAGACCAAAACGGAGGAGGTAGTCCCTCAGAATTAAAAAAGGGGGGGGGGGGTGTCTGAAAACAAACTTTGGTGTAAGGTTCCTCTGCTCCACATCTTCGGCACAGACCAGACAGTGTGATCCTGCAAAACTACTTACTTTTGCAAAATCAGTACTGCCAGAAAGCACGTTTTTGTGGTGTCAGACGTTCGTGCCGTTACTCATAACTAAGGCTCCGTGTTTTCGGATAAATCCGAAAAACTCCGAAAAACACCCGCCGGTAAAATTTTGGCCAATTCAGATTTATCCGATAAACTCCGAATGTTTATGCCCCAATGCCAACCCCCCCCCCCCCAAAAAAAAAAAAACAATAAAAAAGAAAGTAAAGATTTTTTTTTTTTTACAATTTCATTAGCACGGAGTCAATCGTCCTGGGAAAATGGCACCATAATTATCTTACAAATCTCAGACCGTTGTCAAAAGGGGTCTTGCCGCTTGTCTCGTCGAGGTTGATTCAGGGCAACAGGTCATTGTACATTCGGGTCACGACAAAAGCCACTCTTTTGGTTTCCAGTTTGAGCCATACGATTTGTGGTTTAGAGAAAGGAGAAGGTATGTTTTTGTAACAGTGAAAGCTATGGACCATAGAGATTGTATTCAATAGAGGAAAGAAAGGTTGAAACTCTCTATTACATCCTTAACCACTCCACCTCGCGCGGCCCCGGGCTAGATTGATGGAATAGGATGGGATGACTACGAACTTCGTAGCGACTGCACCCAGGAGTTTATTGATTTTAAGGTATCGACGTTTATCGAAGTAACACTTGTGTGCGACGTTTGTCGTTGGACAAATTAATATTGCCAATGGCAATGGCACGAACGTCAAATACAACTGAAGAAATCTTAATCGATACAAGCGCGTTTTATTTTTTATCTGGCATGCGTTTACATCCGGTTATTATTTACATATCTATTTTCAACAGGAAACACTGCGAAATTATACTCCGAATATCGGAGAATTGGGAATCAGACAAATATACACTCCGATAAACTCCGAATCTTCGGCAAAAAAATAAACTCCGAAAAACACCCTCCGAATTTGACGAAAAATACACTCCGAAAACACGGAGCCCTACTCATAACGCTGCACCAAGCAAGAATATATTTTTGTTTCTGAATACATGGGTTGCACTAGTGCCACTAAATAAGCTACGCTTCAGAGTAACGACACGTGGTCATATTGTGGCTTGAAATCATGGTTGCCAGTTATCTGAAGCTTTATCTGAAATCACAGGAAACGCTTTTCCGCCCTCCACAAATGTCTAAACAGTTCGCGACAGAGCAAAGCAATATTACATGAGCTTCCTAACACCGAATCTAATGGTGAGGAAGTCGCACTCTTGAATCATGACGATCGGCAGTTCCGTCTGCTCTGCACAAGCCCCGAAATATAGTGGCGCCTACAACAATGTCGGGGAACGGAGTGCCGATACTTTTGCACTGAGGGCGAACCTCTGCAGAGCGCATTTTGCACCACCGGATTGGATTTTACAAGCAAAAAAATATCTCAATGACCATTAGCATATAGTGCAATGATGTCACTAGCAAACCATGTTAAACAGTTCAGTCTTCTGGTGAAATGTGATGTTCTTAATACTCCGTTTAACATTAAGCGTGAGCGTAGTGGAACCAACAAATCCGAGCTCCGGGCTTTAAACGTCCTTGCCAAGCACGCGCGCTCGTGCAGTGCAAGAACTGTTCAGGACCACATGCTCGCGCTTGTTGCATCGGCTGCGTCTGAACTTAAAGGGCCCTGCAAAGTATTTCTGGCCATTTTTTTTTCTGATTTGCATCGCGTTCGCTTGAACTAGTGAGTGAGAAGAATATCATTTATTATCTTTCTTTCTGCACATTTTGGGTTTTTGCCTTCAGATCTATAATGTGAGCACACAGTCTTTTTTGGCATGCCTGCTCGACCCGGTGTTTCATACTGCCAAGCAGCGAACATAAAAACACGTTTCCGCAGACTCAACAGATGGCGTATTTTTGAGTCTCGTCCTTCCGTGTCGGTGTCAAGCGAATATGTAAGCTTCATACAGTCAAATTTATTGATGACAATAAAAAAATATTTACTTACTGCCTGAATATATAACAACATAAATAATGGGACGATCACATCATAAGTAAATGCACCACCAAATTATGTAAAATACGCTTTGCAAATTTTTTCCGGAGTTTTTATCCTCGATAGGGCACGTCTATAAGTGATTTGGGAGAACCTTAAACAATCTTTTTAAGCTGATTTAAAAAAAAAAAACTTATGTGCTCCTGACGCATATTCAACTTCTCAAACATATAAAAGTCTGTTGCTTCTTTTATGTGATGAACAACAATTTTATGTGTCTGTGGGCTGTACGAAAACAAAGTGCACAGAGGCGCGTGGCGGAACTATGATGATTGCGCACGCAGACTGTAAGAAAGTGACCAATTAAGTAGCTGCAATGTCGAGTAGAGTACGAAATACTACTTTGTCCTAGTTAACAAAACAAAAAAGCAAAAATAATGTTTTTTTTTGTTTTTTCAGTTGAACTATGACCAACATTTTGTTAAGAACAAACCTCAAACGCCAAGCTATGTCGAAAACGTTCACTTCTGTACGCGCTATTTTGGGACAGATACATTTTGAGTACGAAGGTCACTCTTTTCTGCATGATTATTCGCCTGCATCACGGTGCTGAGTGTAAACAATGTTGGTCAGGAAAGCAAGCGTTGTGATTGCCGCTCAGTGTTTCGAGAAAAGGTAGACTGAAAGGGTTTGTCCTAAAACGCTCCTGACATTTTGAAAATATTGTTGCTTTTAGCTCAGTTGCCGTCATCATACATATTGCGAAACCTATTTTGTAAACTAAATTTCAGGATATATATGGCAAGGACTTGCCCATTTCATGATTTTAAGTACTGCAATTAGTTCCTAAGTTCAAGAGCACAACAGGATTATATTTTTAATACTGCGACGCAAAGTTGTACCAATCACGGGTATTCAGGTGATCTACCAAATTCAAATAAAATATACGCGACCGAGATAAAAAAAAGAAAAAAACAGACGTTGAGTTATATAAGATCATCTATACTTCGTTTCACCTTAAGTCCCAGCGCGGCCGATGTTATGAGCCAAAGAGCCAGTCAAACAGCGCAAAAAGCGCAACGTCATGGCGTGCTCTCTGCGCTTGATAGGACTATACCGGCGCATCAGCGCGCACAGAGAGTCGGCGAAAACCGGCTAGTCCTTTCAACTGCCGAGAGCACGCCATGACGTTGTGCCTCTTTCGCTGTTTGATTGGCCCTCCGGCTGATAACATCGGCCGTGCTCGAACCTAAGCTGAAACGAAGTATAGCTTCTCTTTTACTGTTTTATCGAAATTAAATAACGAAATTTATTTTTGGTACCTGAAACTAACAGTGGATTATACGAATGATAAAAAGGTATATAGTTACTCGTTTCACTGTTGAAATAATGCCTATTGCCAAAAAAACGCGGAAAATATATTCTCAGTATAGCGGTTCAAACCGGTTCGAACCGGTTCAAACCGGTTCGAACCGTTATTTTTTGCTCCCCGGAGCTGAACCGGAACTGAACCGAAAGCCGTGAACCCGAACCGGAACCGAACCGATAAAAATTTCGGTTCGACACTCTGATTGCACGCATTACCCGTAATTTTGGCAGTTACACCTGCATACTGAACCTATTTCGGTCGATAGTTTTATCAAGATTGAACTTTTTTCTACTGTGTGGGATTCCATGGGAGTGAGTCAAATGCTAAGGTTAGAGTGCGTACAGCAAAGACTTGTAAGAATTGTCTATGGTCACCACATTGGACGGAGTGTTTTTATGATTACGTGCGTCTATTGGATACATTTGGTCTTTCGTCTCTTTCGGATAGACAACTAGTTCGCGACACGTTTTTTTAAATATAAACTGCTCAACGCTGTTACTGAGTAGAATGTCACTTCATGTTCCCCAGCGACAAAATCGGTCTACGGTTTCTTTTTACCCTTCTAACGTAGATTGCATTCCTCCGTTAACTCGGATGCAGACCATGTACGACAAGTGTTTTCACCTTGACGTGGACCTTTTCACTGCCCTTGCATGTTTCAAAAAAGTGTAGTACTGAGGCTCACTTTGTAGTGTGGAAATATTTTTGCTCCGATTGTCTTTCACTTCGTGCGAGTGTAACCCTCCTAAGGCCTTACCAGCTGTTTGGGGTACAATAAGACACGAATTGATTGATTAATTGAAAGACATCACACAAAAGCGGATGAAGACTGATCTGTCGTTTTGTTGCTTGTGTGCGAGTGGGAAGAGGAGGTTGCGTTTCAGCGAGACGTGCTCAAGGCTTAGGTGTTTCTTTTCGTCGATGGCACTTTGTTCGAACCACCGAACCCCGGAGGCCAGGCCTCCGTTGTTCGCATTTTCCTGTTAGCTTGTAGAAGCGGTGACACCTGATGTGATTAGTTACACGGATCTTGAAGGGTGCTAAGATAATGTCTTGATCACTTATACCCTTCCATAGATCAGGCTCAAGTTAGTTTGCTTCCTCGTCATATTTTTGTTCTCTTGTCTGGCACTAGTGGCTGCGAAATAAGAGACACGTGATATATAACAATATAATAAGCAACTTTCACTAGATTATTTTTTTTTGCGTAGGAATTTTGAAGACCCAGCTGATCGACTAGGTTTACCAAGCGTGGTTAAATTTCGAGTGTTTGGGAGTTTTTATTACGCTTTATTTTTTTTTTTTCAGAGGAAGAACCAAATGCTAGCTCGGAAAACAAGCTACCAGACTCCGGATGGCTTGTTCCTGCGTGCTTGTGTGTTTAAACTGAAATGCTTTTTTTTCTTTTCTTTTCTTTGCGAAAATTTGGGAAAATTTCCGTTCAACAAAGAAGAGGTAGTGAAACTGGTAATAAAAATGAAATGAAAATTTATATATACAATGCCAATTTGAAGGTCTATATAGTTTCGTAGTCGTTCTTCTATAGATGAACAACAGATGGTTAAGTTGTATATGCTATAAAATAGGCCTCGCTTATTTGAAAGTTTGCAAGATGTCAGCATTTTGAATGTCCGAGATTTGGGAACAAATGGTGGACATCACACAGACGCTTTAAGCCCCAAGAGTCGGCTACTCAAGATGTTGAAAGTTCCTCAGCTCGTGCGCATATTCTTTGTTATTTCTATCAAGAAGTCACTAGATCTCTATTGTTCGTGCAACCTCGGCCGCACAGATATTTGGTGTTGTCCGTAACAACACATTGGCGTCGACCTTTATGTCCAAATTCCTTTAACGCATAGAGAACAAAGCGATGAAGATTTAAACGGCTGAGATTGCCGACGTGCAAAAGCCGAGCTATCAACGGTCGGGGCCAGTCAGTTGGGCACCTGAGGTAAACATTGCATAGAGCCATATAAGAACAGTGTGAACTTGGTGGGGCTGCTACACTCTTAATCTGGGGCCACCTATGGAGCCACCTATAGCCGTGACAAATGAGGTCCAACTTGTCACGGCAAATTTTGGGGCCACCTAAAATTGCCAGCCCGTTTGCCGTCCCTTTTTAGGTGGCCCCAAAATTTGCCGTGACAAGTTGGATCTTGCCGGCCCGTTCTTTAGCTGGCCCGTTTTCTAGCTGGCCCGTTTTATAGCTGGCCCGTTTTCTAGCTGGTTCGTTCTCTAGCTGGCCCGTCTTCTAGGTGGCCCGTTTTCTGCTGGCTATAAAAATGTCCCGTCGTCCACTCCCCCGCAGAGTATCTCGGAGGGTCCAGGACTGTGATCCACGAAGAAAGCCAGGGGATTAAGAAGTACAGGAAATTTTCACCGTAAAAATAAAGCTGTGACTTGGCACTGAGCCTGACGTCTTCTTGTGAGACGTCATGCACATAGTCACGTCGCAGCTTTATTTTTGAGTCGCAAAATATATTGGAAAAGCATTGCCAAGCTCAATTTGTATACTTTAGAGATTGACTTCCCGAGTGCTCTAGGGAAACTAAATATACAGGAATTGTTTCAAGGGCAAGGCTGATAGTTTCTAAACATTTAAAAGAACAGTGGGTCCGCAGGTAAACAATCCATTTATTTGTTTAAATTAGATGCACAGCTGAAGATACAGGCGGTGCTTTGTTGTAATAAATACCACATTCAAACAATAACATAGAAAAAGCATATGAAAACTTCTGTCACTTGCTGAAACATTGGTGGAGGCATGGTCGTTGCTTTCCCTTGACACACTTGGCGAACTAGGACCCGCCGCAGTTGAAGGTGCGCTATCCGAGCCAAAGTGTGTTGCAGTCAGCCGGAGCTTCGTGCCACAAGACGGGTCTCCGCGGCACGTCCGAAGGCCAGTTGCCTCTGTCGTCAAGGCATGATGCTGCTGTGATTAAGAATTTTCAGCATTTTATTATAAGAGAATAAGGGAGAGAGAACGTGTCTTGTATCTTAATTACGCTCTAAAATTTATCAAACAGCTGGTTTTTTTTCGAAAGTAGCTTGCTGGACGTTTGAGTCTATTCAGATGCTGAGTCATCGGCCACAAACATGGCCGCTAACATAACGTTTATTCATATGCTCTACGGAAAACAAAAGAAATCAAAAGAAATTCGCCAATTAGATAACCGCATTTGCTTTCGGCGGCCATGCTTGTTATGTAGTTACTCGACATTAAAAAGCAGTCTGACGTCATATGGATAGACCCTATAGACCGACACGCTGTTTACAAACAAGCCCGCGTTTGCCCACACCAGGTGTGGGCACTGCGCGTGCGCAGAAACCGAATTCGCGTGAAGTGAAGCATCTGCGCATGTGCAGTGCCGTCGACAGCGCCACCGCGGCTGCGTGACGTCAGGGCCGCGTGTTGGTCTATAGCTTTGGTAGCAGTTTGAAGAGTGGGAACAAAACAGTAAATTTTGACGCCACCAGGCAGGGAGCTGAGGCTGTCCACTTGCCAGGATCTACAGGTCCATGGCTATATTATACAGGCTGCGTCATGAAACGCACGACTAAATCGTTGCTCAAAAAGTACACGTTGCACATAAAAAGCTAATTTTGTTTAATATGAAAATTCATAAAGTTTGACGTTCAAATAAATATGGTGTCGAAAATCTTGAATAATTAACTTTCTGTAATTACTAAATTTAAAAGTATGGTCAGGTCAGGGTAAAGACTCTTGTTAAACTGCGTCAAATATTGTAAAACAGATAGTTTGACACTTTTTTTCTCAAAAATATTGTTTAATAGAATACATTTCTTAAATTCAGTTAGCCTAATAAAAGCTTATAAACTCATTCACACAAAAAGAACGATTCGGCTGACGTTGACGGTCGCGTGAGCAAACGAGGGTGCACGCACAAGGGCAAACTTAGTGTATTCTAGATGTTACATTCATCATCAATTTTAGTATAAATGTTCCTTGTGTGGCCGTCCTCCTTTGCTCAACGCGATCGTCGACGCCGGCCGAGACGCGCGACTATATACCTCGGACGGCAAGCTGATGAGTGCGCCGTATACGCCGTGCTCTATCGGCGGACTCTTCGGCAAGAAAAAGTACCCCCTATAAACTATTTACACCTTGTCGCTGTAAAATGCTGGTGGCCACCGTTTGCCACACGCAGCCGCTTACGCTTTGCCTCACCTTACCATAGGCAAACCGTAAGGGCTGCGACTGTGACCCGATAACTTTAAAAATTGTCACCCACCACGAGTACTTGTGCACAGCCGAGCCGGCGTCAAACGCGAAGAGTCCGCGCTTGTAGACGTTATGGTAAGTCCATGCTAAGGTGAAACGAAGTAAACCTGTTTTCTGCTTTCCACCGGCGACGCCAGCCGGTATCCGAATAATATGAGAAGAGGCGATTCCAAACGTGCTTCTTAGAATACAAAAATATTGTGTATAGATACCTGTATCGTCCAGGACAGGGTCCCACTTGTCCTCTGTTGGCGAGAACAAATGTAACTAGTTAGGAACTCTTTCAGCAATTGACTCTAATCTGTTATTAGCCAGTAAGCTACTTAATTACCCAGTCGGTTATGCTGAAGAGGACTGTGCCCGCAGTAACGGCACCAGCCAAGTGGGCTCAGTAGTGGTGGTCGTGCTGGTCGTGCCGCCAGATCAGTGGGCCGTGTGAAGCCATCGCATTCACATGTTTCCTCATGGTTACACCGCCCGCGTCGAATTCCTTTGGTATCCTTCGACGTGAGCATCCTGAAGAATTAACTCACTGTCCCGCGGCTTCGGCGCATTCTCTAACATAGGCTTACATCACCATGATAAGAAAACAAATGTCACCCGCAGATGCTTCCGATTAGATTCGTACTTCGTACGTTCGAAATTCATCGTCCGAAATGATCTCTATGCGCATGCGAGCCCGCTGGCTGCGCCCGCGGGGAAAGCTTGGCGGCCTCAACTGCCGCCATCTAGCGGAGAGCAAAGTGTTTTATTTCCGCTATTATGCGCATAGCCGGCCCGTTTTTGCCGGCCCTGCACAAACGGGCCGCCAAAAATCACAGGGCCGCCTACAGAGCCACCTATATAGCCATTCGCACCATCAAAGAGGGGAAGGGCCAACCGTAGCCGTGACGTTGTACACGGCTATTTTGACGGGGCCGGATCAGTTCGCGGCTAAGTCCTGAAAACTTTGAACGTCACGGCTATGTTGGCGGCCCCAGATTAAGAGTGTAGCGGTGTCTTTATAAGCGTTTTCTTGTCCGTAATAATTTATAGAACTATCACAGACGCAAGTTCTAGGTAAAAAGTTTCGTTTACTAAAAAGAAAAAAAAATAACTTTTTTCATATTGTTTTTATATTATTGTTTTATCACAAGGTTGTTATCTCTAATGCTGTAAGTAAAGCACGGAAGTACCTATCTGACAGATTTGTATTTTTCGCACTTAGTATTGTTTTTTTTACACATATATATACCAGTGGAGAAAGCTTTGTGTACATTACATCACGAAATCTTTGAATTCCCTGAATGGGACCACGCCTACCATTCAGTATTTCTTAATGCGTCATGAAAAGCAAAAA
>JAZHYW010058699.1:0-18108 GCA_037355805.1 Ixodes ricinus
TAGCGGTGTCTTTATAAGCGTTTTCTTGTCCGTAATAATTTATAGAACTATCACAGACGCAGGTTCTAGGTAAAAAGTTTCGTTTACTAAAAAGAAAAAAATAACTTTTTTCATATTGTTTTTATATTATTGTTTTATCACAAGGTTGTTATCTCTAATCGCTGTAAGTAAAGCACGGAAGTACCTATCTGACAGATTTGTATTTTTCGCACTTAGTATTGTTTTTTTACACATATATATACCAGTGGAGAAAGCTTTGTGTACATTACATCACGAAATCTTTGAATTCCCTGAATGGGACCACGCCTAGTATTCAGTATTTCTTAATGCGTCATGAAAAGCAAAAATGGTCACGTCTTAGGTTTTTTCTCGAGCCGAATATGCCATGTTAAGCAAAACATTAGTGCTGTTTTTTTTTAATACTTTTAGTTTTACGACACTTTTAGACATCCTAAGGAGCCCTTCGTGACGTCATTAGTTCCTGCGAGCCTTTGCAGATAATGGCTATATAATAAATATATATAAATATAATAATAGATTATCTCTCTCTTCTCTCTCTCTCTCTTTCTCTTCTCTCGTTCTGTTGCAGACTGGAAGACAAAGAATTCACGTGATTGAAAAATATCCACTTCACGACCACCACTGAAGACGTGTGTGTTTTTTTTTCTGATTGCAGCACCATTTTAAAATTTCTTACTGGCTTAAGTCGTAATGAATCAAGAACCGCTTCAAAAGCAGTGTCGGCTATTTAAAGATAATCTAATGACAATGTAGATAAATTTGCCTCGAAAAGTTAAGGATGTTTGTTGTCTCAGTCATTTTAAATGAAGTCATCAAATTTCTCCACATAAACGTTTTTTTACAAGATTCTGATGTTTTGGTTATTAGTTATACTGAACCTCAACAGTCATCGGTTACATTAAAATTATCGTCTAGAAAAAAAAGTATTTAATATAGCGATGCTAAACACGATCTGAGTATATTGTGGTTGAACCTAAACGGGCTTCAATTTCGCAATTCGTTCAAAGAACTAGATATTAAAGAGCGCAACACAAATGTAGAAAACAAATATTGAAGCAATTTAACTTTGCCACTTCTGTCGAGTAACCTAGGATTCGATCTAAAGTTCCAACTTGGTCAAGCCTGGAAATTCGTGCTGTTTCCCTCGTAAATTCGACCTCAAGAGATACTCTGATTGACTTACTCCAAAGCTCGTAATAGATTCTTCTTCGCATTACGTGCACGGAAAGGATGATATAAGACGACACTATACGCACGTCAAATTAGGCCCCTTATAAAGGAAAGAGCGCATAAGGTCTTAATTTGACAAGAAAAAACCCCTTTAATATTTCGGGATGTAACTGTATAAAAGCCATATATTAACGAGAGCAAGCGCCTTTACGCGAACAATATTACTGCGTTGCTCATATCTGCCCTTCTGAACTAAACGAGAGCCTTCTTTTTAGGAACGTAATTTTTTTTTGTTTAATTCTACTCTTCTCGTAGTCTTCTGAACATACACAACTGATTGCTTTCTAACGTTCATAGAAGTCGGGAGAAATTAGAGGAAGTTTTGTATGCGCATCATCCTATCGGCGGTCGGCGGGGAAAACTTGAATCCCAATTACCATAACGAGCTCGCTCGTCAGTGGGACTAAACGAGAACTCTTTAGAAACCCGCTAACGATGGTACGTTGCATTTTATGGCCATTTGTGGTCAAAACTTACGAGTCAGAATCATAAGCTCCAAAATACTAGGAATTAACAATAAACAAAGAGATGACACTAACCTAAAGGTCATAGCAATGTCACACCTTTTCAGGATTGCTACGTTGAAAGGACAAGGCTCATCTCATGTGGGATATAATTTGCTCGGGTGGAACGTGGTTGAATATAATACTTTATGGTTGTCTAATTATTTTTCTTCTTGAATTTACTTTGGCGGATGGATCTTAATAGCTGAAGTAAATAATGAGGATTTACTTCTTGCACCAACTTGCACCAAGTAAAGGAGTTTGGCCTAATGTTGGCCACTGGGGTATTTTGATATGTGTAGCCATAATCTTAATTACAGGGCGCCTTGTCCGCAATAAGCCCGCTGCAAACTGCGGGCATTTCGGTCGGAGCCGCCAAGTTGACTACACTTTACTTTTTTTTCCAGAAAAAAAATGTTTTTTTTGTTTTTAGGGAAACGTGCGTGAGGAACTTTTCAGTCTTGGGGCCAAGTTGATGGCTACGGCGGCCACAAGCAAAGAGAATAAACGAGTTCATTAGATAGCTAGTTAACTACAAAGTTATAAGCATTTTTTTTTTTGGGGGGGGGGGAGGGGGATGGGGCATATTGTGCTTAAAGAACGGACACTCGACCTCAATATGGTCAAAGTGCGGCCATGCCGTGACATTTAAAGAAAAAAGAATTGTGGGTGTTCCGGTGAAACTATGTATACCTTATGCATAGATTCAAACCGGAACCTGAAACAGAGCGGGCAAAAAGCGACGCTGTATCACAGTCGGTTTCGCTTTCGGAGTAGGCAGAGAGCGGGGGGACGGACGTTAATGGCGCTCTTTGCACGCCTAATTACGGTAAGGAAAAAAACTTTGTTAATAAAGAAGTTGAAAAAATTACAGCCTATACCTTGTGTCTTGTATATCTAACTCAGTTTTTAAATGATGGTCACAAATTGATGATCACAAATTAGTTGTTTGTCTGAAAGTGTAACTGTATAGGCTCTGCTTGCAGAGCCAAAGTATCGCGTTCTCTTTCCTTTCGCCGCCAACTTCGTATTGGAGGAGAAGTCGTGCGTCGATCTGAATCCCAACTTCTTGCGGGAAAGCGTCCTTGCAGGAGCGTAGAAAACTGTGCGAGTTGGTGATGCATCGAAACAAGAATACAGCGCGAACAAGCGACGGAACAGTAGAAGAGCGTACACAGCGCCTTGTTTGTCTGTATACTCTTCTACTGGTCCGCCTGTTTGCGCTGTATTCTCGTTCCGGTCCTTGCAGGAGCCGCCGAGTTTCAGGCGGAGCAGGTTCCTCGCTTTGCGTTTGCGAAATATAGATCTAACACTAAAATCGAACATACTTGAAGGCTCGGTAACCCTTCAACATTATATGCAGCCACTGAGTACAGTACAATCGCGATTATTTTGTAACGCGAGGCTACGCGAGCGATGTCTAAAAAAAGACATTTTTTTCAAAGTCTGTGAAGCAGACGACACGAGGACGATCGCAATGCTTCAAGGTCGTGCACTAGCCGCGCCTCCGTCGCTCCTGCAAAAACGACGGTCGCTTCCCGCAGTGCGGGTTAAAACTCACATGGCTGCCCTGGGAGTACCAGTGCGATACTTTGCTCCGCAAGACAGAGCATACACAGTTACTTTATTGTCTGAGACCCACAAATAAAGACAGAAGTTTGATGCGTCAAATTTACGAACTAGCAGTTCAGACTCGACCTAATGACAACTTGCAGGACTGAGGATGTACCCGGACGTTGTATTGTATTCCTCATGTGTTAGGCTACGCGATATTACGCAAGGAAGCTCATCAGATAATAGGGAGTTTTAGTAGACCGTGTTTCCCCTCCGCTATGCCCCTCCGCTACCCGGAACTCTACAGCCAAGGTCATTGGCGCGCAGGCGCAGTGGCAGTTTCTTCGTTGCGGAGGGTTAGCGAAGAGGGAAACACGGTCTACTAAAACTCCCCATTGATCGCGTTCGATTTAGACGCTGACTGAATACGAGGGGCTGGGGAGGGAGAAGTAAGGAATTTGAATGTCAATATTTCGTCTTTCAGAATGTTTTAACGCGATACAACTTTGTCGATATTCTACAGCTCTTCTATAAACGAACAGAATTTGAGTCCCTGGTATACATAAACAAGGACCCGAAAAATACCTTATTTATAGCCTTTGTTGCATCTAAAACTGCAACTGTGCGCGTTTTCTTGAGGGGGGGGGGACACCTAAATGAGTGATGAAGTAGGTAAAACGAACGTTGGTTTAGGTTCCTACTTTTCTTTCAATTCACAGTAAAAAGCCATGCGCGTTTATGCTCTCGGCGACGTCTATCAGAGACTATAAATTCTGTACACAAAAAATAAAATAATTCGATATTTAGAATCGTTCCACTGAGCAAGACTGATGACCCGTGGTATTGGAGAAAGATCCAAAATTAAAAAAAAAAACCACTGAACTTACCGAGCTTGCACAAATATATTACAATCGCCGTAGTCAGCGTTCGTTGCCAAAGTTATTCGTCGGTGCGTCTTATACAACGGTGCGACACAGGTGTTCTCAAACAAACAAACAAAACTACATGGGTTTCTTTACCGTAAAACAAACTATTCATCACTACATTGTCTTTCTCCTCCCAAATGTAGCCCTAGCTGGTCCCAACCAGGTGGCAAAGTTTCAGAATTAACAGTTATCTTATTCAAAAGTTGTAACCGATTTTCTGAAATTTTCAATGAGGAGCGCAAGTTCGTCTGCTTCTTTTGCAGGGGTTGCGGTGACGTCAGGAGACACCGAGCTCTGATTGGTTCTGATTGAAGGATAGTGGGTAGACGACAAGGCAGCTTGCTTTGAGGTCTACCCACTATCCTGCAATCAGAGCCAATCAGAGCGCTCGGCTTTGCTCTGACGTCACCGGAACTACCGCACAAGAAGCAGACGACTTGCTCTCCGCATAGGGAAATGGCGGCCGATGGAGCTCTTATAATACCTGCAGCTGAATGGTACCAGTTAAAGAAAACGGGCAAAAACGAGCCGCATTTTTCCATTCAAAATGTCAGATCACCTAACTTTTTGACTCACGTAACTCACGTAACGGTTAGTTTTGAAACTTCGACAATTGGTTCGCACCGCTACTTCTACATTTTGGTGGAGAATGAGCATTCGGTAATGCTTAGTTTAATGTTTGCAACAAAAAATGTATTTTTTTTTTAGTTTATGTACATTTTGGTTTTATATAGTATAGCCCTTCAATACGGAAATTTTTCACAGGGGTTTCATATTTTGTTTGATTCGTTGACGAGAATTTTGAAATTTACTCTCGCTGGCGGATAATATTGCTATACGATACTAATGGACACATGAGGGCTTTTCTATGCAGTTTCGCCGCGCCGGCTGTATAACTATATAGGTGCGACCTATATACCAAACTTTTTATTGATGAAGGAAGAGCGTGTGGGAGCAAGTGAAGTTTAAAGAAACAATGAATTCATGTAGGACAAAGACGACACAACCGTATCTCTCAACTAGCAACGGACGTAAAATTTATTAAGGTTGCTCGCTTATGGAATTCTCGTATGTCCTCGCTAGTGTAAAGATGAGGTTGCGTTGTTTTTGTCCTACATGTTCATTATATCTTTTATATGGCATTCTTTTTCTGAAGACAGCCATTTATAAGTGGGACGATTTATAGGCCGTAAAGTACGATCCTCGTTTACCATCCGCGTCCGCGTCCATAAGCCAGAACAAAAAACGAGAGGAGAGTGACCCTTTTGTCTCACAGCAACTTTTTAAAAAAAATTTTTTGTATCTGCTCCACTGTTGTTTTCAGCACTAACGTCCGTTGTGTTTTCGTATCTTGCGAAAACGTGTGCAATTTGCACAGGACCCACTTTGCACTGAGCTCGGCAAAGCGAGGCTGTTTTGCAAAGAGGGCTACTCCTATCGCTCCAAAGTTGTGCGGATGGTGCTCGCTTTACGGGGGAAGTGCGAGCTGTAAAAGAGTTTTGAACGGCTGGAGATTTCTCGCTGGTTCACATCGTTTCTCTTCTCGCGCGTGCGCGTGCGTGTAGATGAAGCTGTGTAGGAAGGGGGGGTTATTGAACGTTTTGTCTTATTTCTGTATTTATCTCGAGGCGGCAATGTTTTCTTTTGTGTTTTGGGAATGAAATCCGTCCGTCGTAAATGCTTCAAATAAGCAAATAGAAAGGTGAAAAAAAAGAGAAGCAATCCGCCCACCACTTATTCTTAAAAAACACAAATCACATACCAGTGTAAAAAAAAATTAGATCACATTTTTGTTTTATAATTGGGAGCATAATTAAATTTGTGATTATTATTTTAAGTACGGCAGATTCGCAAATATTAATTATCCAGATTCTCGAAATCTGGATAATGCATGCTTTACAGGAAAAGCGTGACCAGTGAAATAGCTTGAAACGCGAAAGAATTCATGTGCGTAAAATAGGTTTATTTTGACTCATGCTCCTTGCTTATTTAATTCTGTTCCAGTTCTCTGCGCGCTGAAGTGTCAATTCAGCATGTGCTATAATTGTGGAGCATTCTAAAATATGTTACATTTCGTATGATTACATTACTCACTCAAATAATGGCTTTAATGTGGAACGAATCAAGAACAGTAATGATGGACGCAGCAACTCCATACGTATTCCGGAATAGGAAGTTTGCTTGTGAAACTATTTTTCCAACGATTCATACATCAAACAACAATTATTCAGATGCATGGCCCAAAGGAGCCAAACTGGTGCCTGTTTAGATTTCGCAAATAAATTTTTATTTGTTTTTATAGTATTGATTTACGTGATATTTTGTTTTATATACGGGAAACGTATTAAAATTATTTTTGTTACCATTATTTTTTTCTTAGCATAGCTTAAGAAGCACCGCTCACTTAATCGCATCGCTGTTTTAATAGTAGTAAAAGGAAAGACAAAAACATAAAGCAATGTGAATATTTTGTTTCATTTCTGATGTGGAGCGCAGATATTAGTGGTTGAACATCAATCCTCGCTTATTGTCCGAACAAATATAAGCGCCAGAACCGATGAAATGACAGAACATTCATCCACATTTGACGTAGATAAAAAAAAGGCGTCCGACTACTGCTCAGCTTTGAACTTCCGCTAGAAGCACGAGCCGCGACTTCATCTGACGAGCAAAATATAGTCTTATTTTATTACAGCGATTATAGTGAACGCGATCGAGAAAGGGTTTAAAATTGCCCAAATTGGCCTTTCTTTCAACATCCACGGCTTTGAGAGCGACGAAGGAGAAATATAAAGAATCTCGTTCAACATTCAGCATATAGGACAATGCGCATCAGGACGCGTGCCAAATTTAGTTATATGTGTCATTGAAGCTTCGCACGCATTTATACACAGCGGTAGTTACAGGATGAGAAACTCCGCAAGGGTTTATGTAAAAAGTTTTCTTAAACTTTAATGTTCAGATGCAGACGTGCCGTAATTTCACTCACAGAATATTTGGGACCGACGCCACCAAAACCGTCATGAAAATACGCGTTAAAAAATAAAACGCTTGCTTGCGGCAATCAGCATTGATACATTTTTGTCTTCTTCGTCTACCGCTTAATATAAGAGATTTGTAATTTGATTCATCGCAATAAACACAAATCTAAAAACAAAAATTCAGCTATCTGAGAAACAACGTGTCAACAATGACATTTTGTTTATCTTACATCAGTCGAGCACTCAGAGCGAGATGGCCTTTTGAAAAGTGACCTTAACGCTTATCCTCAAATTTAAAAAAACGAAACAGAAAACTTCAGGCTAGACGTGCTTTCGAAGTTCACGTCTGTTTTCAGAAGAGTGGCAACGTCAGATACGTTGCCGTCGTTAAACCCGACGAAAGCTTAGAAATCTTGACATCGTAAATTTGGGCACGACTCGAATCACACACTGTTTGCGTTACTTTATTTTTGTGAAGCCATGAAACAGCCCAGCCTCGAGACGCTAGCTTGTTTTAGCGTCTTTGAATAAACATTCGGGAAAAGGAATCGGTGAGTGCCGTTGGCTGCACTCATCTTTGCATCGGCGCTGACCTTGCGAGAAAAAATAGCTGAAATGTTCTTGTTTGTTTACCCGTACGTTTGGTTGCTTGTTTAGGTTACTGGAGTGCATCGGAGAGAGAGAAAAATAAGCTTTTCTCACCGCGAAAAATAAAAAAACAAACAAAACAGCTACGCATCGTCGAGCGCTTTGACTAGTGATTGGGACAACATGTCGAGGCGACATAACTTACCTTTATTTAAATTAAAATTTATAAGCGATATTTTTTATTAAACATTATTAAAAACAAAATGGTACCCCTTGATAGAGGACACTAAACTTCATATATTCACGGGTTACGTAGGTTGTCGCTTTCTCACAAAAAAGTTTCGAAACGAATAACTTTGAAATAAATACGAGTATTGACATTTGGCCTCTCGCCAAGTCGCTAGCGCTAAATTTGTACTGAAACTAAAGGTTTGGCATGCGTATTTTTTTCCCCGGTAAAAAAAAGCGTTTTTTCCTCGAACATTTGGAAATGGCCCACTCTTTCAGAGACGCAGCCCAGATGCGAGGCGATGGCGGCAGTTATGTCACCGACCGCTTGAGAAACTCAGCCAATGAGATTGCGGCATTCGTCCATGACAACAATCAGGAAGCGGAAAACGTGAACAAGAAAATGCCACACCCTGCGCTTCTCATTCCGTCGGTGACTATAGACCATTCCCGATTTGGCTCTCTGGGCGGCACCATTTTGTTCGACAGCAGCGCCCTCTCCATACATCCGGGAAGTTCAGGGGTTAGCGCGGGGTAAAACGAGAGAGGGCACGCGCCTGACTCCGCTCAGCAGACGACAAACCGGAAGGTTGCCATTCCTCATCTTTGGGCTGCAGCGTTGGGCTGTACGGAACATTGAGAACTCGCGCTCGCGGCTGCCGTTGTGGAAGTTGTCTCGCGTTCTTAGCGGCTGTATATATTCCGACGTTGAGCGCAAGTGGAACGCGGCGTAGCGCAGAACGCGCGTCTTTCATTGTTGCCGGCGGAGAGCTGTACAATCAATCTGCGCGCGCTACGCTACGCCGCGCCTTTCGTCGACGCCACAGGTTGAGTATAAATCGCGCCTTAGAATAGCCAGGGCTACTCAAAATCATTAACAGTTTCTCTGTTGTTCTTAGCCTGGCAAATGATCAACTAGCATATCTTTTTTCCGTTACTTAGCAGTTGAGTCAGCCGGCTAATTTCACCCACTGCGTATATTGTGAGAGATATATACGCCTTATTTATTATTTCAGATTTCCACATACCGTCCTTACACTAAGTACGAACTTTTATGTGTATATATATAAATCGGATTTATTTTTCGCGGAGAGACCGCCTGATACAGTTTTTCTATTTATTTTATTTGCACGGTGGTAATGTTTAATCCCTGTTAGTATTTTATTTTATTCAGCATTACACGATGGAAAATTGGCATACCTGTAGTATCTACCAAAATGACGTGATTTCTTTTAAACAGAGTTTGCAATGTTGCCGGATGCCGTGGCCCACTCGGCGTGTTAGAGACGGGGTGAGAGGGTATTTACCTCTCACCCTGCTATGACTTACGTCATGCAGGTTGCAATGACGCCACCGGTTTGATTGGCGAGAGGCAGGTCTCAAGGCACCTAACATTGAGGTCTACCCCACTCCTGTATATGGGGAGAGTTTAAGATCTTCGCCGCTGCGCTCCCCTCCCATTTCAGCGGGCTTACTGCGCGCATGCGCGTGGAACTTCCGGCTGCAACCAGCTGAAGCGCGGAGGCCGCCATTTTCATTCATTTTCGTTCGGCATTGATAGCGGAATGCATGGGACCATCAAAATTCGGCTTCTCTTTATTTTACAGGTTTCGGCAAGAAAATTATAGAGTGTTATTTCCTCGGCGGCTTAAAGAGGTAACGAATGAAGTTTTCCGCGTTTAAACGCAAAATCGCTTATTCATGAAAAAAAAAACCTGCGTCGTTGAGTGCCGATAGCGTTGTAGCCAAAATGGCGGTCGTCTCTGTTCTTTGTTTGGTTGCTTGCGCGCTCCGGGGTATATGAAATTTCCACAGCAAAGTTGTTTGTTTTCTGGATTTCAAAAATTGGCTGGTTTAATTCTGATAGAGAATCTTGAATGCGTACCTATTTTGCGCTTTCCGTAGAAAATTTTCTGTCCGGATATTGTTTCAGCTTTCAGTACAACCCTAAGTTATGGTAAAACGAATATTTTAAAATTCATGATCAAGATAAGTATGTTTTGTCATTGATATTTATATGTGCAGATAAATAAATAGATTGACGTAGTAATAGGTCTCCATTTCGCAAGAGTGCTATTGCAAGTGATTGCGAAAACGTTTATATATATATATATATATATATATATATATATATATATATATATATATATATATATATATTAAGTTTTCTTTTTGCTGGTGTATACATGGTTGACAGTTAGAAGCAGCTCGAGACATAAATTTGTTCTATTTCATTTCAACTTTGTCTGCGGTTTTAGCTATGCATTATTTATAGCAGGGGTGTGTACCTATATGTATGTTACAAAAATTAGAGTAGGTGCATGTCCATCTCGAGTTATCACTTGTTTTGGTTCTCATGGTTTCGCATTTTTGATTTCTGGGGTATTTTTGTTTTTTTATGGTTTACTAATACAACTGATTTTATAATAGTCTCTAAATTTGTAGAAAGGACATGATGTTTTTTTATTCATTTCAAAATACTATCAGTTTCTGCAGGGGAACAATGAGCTTTTGGGATTGCTACAAAAAAAAAAGAAGAAGAAGCAAAATCAACACATTGGAACATGAAACTGATAAAAGTATACTAAAATAAAAATAACAAAACAGCTAAATAAAATATTTAAGTATGAAATATATCAAAATTAAATAAGTTTCGACCGAATATAAACTTCAAATTACAATATATATATAAATAAAGACATATATGACAAAATAAAAATAAGGACAATGTATTAATATCGTGTCGTCGTTATGTACTATAAATACTAATAAAAAAAAAGAATATATATATATATATATATATATATATATATATATATATATATATATATATATATATATATATATATATATATATATATATATATATATATATATATATATATATATATATATATATATATATATATATATATATATATATATATATATATATATATATATATATATATATATATATATATATATATATATATATATATATATATATATAGATACACCGTGGATGTGTGTGCGCGCGCCCCATTGATTGATCCCTCCTTTCTACTTACACGAGAGGCACTCTTTCCACGAGCTCGGCTTCCATCACCGCGCGCTCTCGTCTCCTTCTCTTCGTCACTTTCTACCCGCATGGGGACCTGCAGGGAAGCGCTGGCGCTCCCCTGCGAGTTCCCGCATAAGCGAGAGGCAAGAAGAAAAGAACCGCTTCTTTGTACAAAAAGTGGAGTTAATTATCGGGAACATGGTCATCCACCCGCAAGCTAATTTCAACGAGGAAGAAAAATGAAATAATTACACAATGAACCGAAGCATAGGAAGGATGGGTATCGCTGGAATATGTATGACGAACAAAACGGTCTCGTGGAAAGAGTGCAACACTCCCCGTAGGGTAGAAGGGGCAGTGAAAGAGTGAGGGATCCAAATCAGCGAACTCTGGGGCGCTGCCCACTGCACGTGCTCGCGGTTGACAACGGCAGCTGCCTCCTACGGGCACGTGCGCGTGTACAGGTGGGTGGTATGCACACGCGTGCGTATGTATGGATGTATATACGATGGCCGCGCACAGATATACGATACATACACAGATATAGGTATATATATATATATATATATATATATATATATATATATACATAGTACATATAGCACGACACGATATATATATACGTGTACCTATGCGCATACCTATATATATGTGCATGTACCTCTATGTCTGTCTTTTTGTTTAATGTGTATACATAGTACATAACGACGACACGATATTAATACGTGTCCTTGCGCTCCTTTTTGTGCTGTCCTCTATAGTTCGGTATCTTTGTATATATATATATTGTAATTTGAGTTGCTAACAATTCGATCGAGAAGAATCCATTTATATTGGTGCTGCATTATGTTTCCTTACATTTTAAATGTTTTATTGTATTTTATGTTATTTTTATTTTAGTTTACTTTTATCCGGTTTTTCATGCTCAAGTGTGTTGATTTTGCTTCTTTCTTTCTTCTTTTTTTTGTATAATCCCAAAAAGTGTTTATGCCGTCTCCTATCGTGTTCCCGTGAGGAACTGATGAGTATTTTTGGAATGAATAAAAAAAAACATCCTGTCAGCGCCCCGGTGCAAGAACTAGTATAAAAATCAGTTGTATTGGTAAATACATAAAAAACAAAATACTAATCGAAAAAATAAGGCCTCATGAGAACAAAACAAAATTAATTGGGAGAAAAATTTGCTCGGGATGGACGTGCACACTACTCTAATTTTTTTGTAACATAGGCTATAGGTACACACTTTTGACGAAGGCTACACGAACACTAAATGTCACATAACATACTTACAACGGGCACCAGTACAAGAAAGTTGTAAAGAGATAGAACCAAACATGTGCTCGACTGCTTCTAACTGTCAACCATGTATACACCATGCATATATAGATAGCATATATATATATATATATATATATATATATATATATATATATATATATACACGGAGTATAGTATCCCATACACACCTCGGCGTATAGTTCAGCGTAATATTTTGGAACAAAGCGCTAAACCGCAAAAAATCACATATACCCCAACACACCACTCCAATCATTATACTTGTTTATGTAGAAAGTTAACTAAAAGAAATATGCCACACAGAGAGATACAATTTTACACACACATGCGTGACACTACACGGTATCATATAGAAAATGAGATTGTAGTAGTATGTTCGCTAACATGCAATTTGACTTTCGCAAACATACACACATCATTTGCCTAAAGTTCATTCAGTAAAGAGATGGCAGCACATATTTTAATAATGTAAAGCCATAGTTAGTGCGGGGTGCTGAAACACTCCAGGTGCTAGCCATGGCGGGCAACGTGGCGAGTGATCTAACTTACTTAAACATGACATTGCAGAAATGAAAAAAGGTATTGTGTTTTAAGGCTGCATTTCTAAGTCACCAACAGCCGAGTCTTGTGCAGCTGTTCAATAGGAATTGCAGCGTGATGCTTTAAAAGAGTTCCTTAGAAGGATGTAAAAAAGAAACATTTGAAACAAGCCTGAATAGCCCTCTTTTGGGCTAGTATGGCAATCTTATGAGTTATGTTTTGTTTGTTTGTGTCCCCGTACTAGCCGACCAAATATCATAGTGAGTGCAAATCCAAAGAGTAATATAAAAGTAATGATATTGTGCCCCGACGTGAAGAATCCCTTGAGCAAAGTCGAGCACGCATTTGTGGGTCTTTAAGAAATCCATTCCTAGTATGCAATCGTCAGTGACTTCTGCTATGACCACAGGTAGTGTCGTCTGCAGGCCACCAACTTGGAAGGGAACATTGGCTTGTCCCAAAACTGCAAGGGTAGCGCCAGTTGCAGTTTGAAGACTGGAATCAGGTCCCACAGGCATGGCTGAGAGATGTAACTGGTCGAAGACTGTGGGTCGGACGACTGAGTTTGTCGCTCCGGTGTCTATCAGTGCCCGCACAGGGACGGCATTCATTGTACCTTGGAGGTAGATGGATGAGGGTGAAGCTACCGAGCAAGTAGAAGTAATTTTTTTTCGTGACGCTCCTTGAGCACCCGTTGGTCGGGCATCTGGGGGTGTAAGGGGACATTGCATCTTGCTGTGTCCTTCTTGTCGGCAGTTCCAGCAGATCATCTTTGGTAGGACTGAGGCGGGTGCTGCAGGTGGATGCCTCGTAGCCAATCGTGATGCATTACGGGCGGCCTCCACTTCTAGCGCATAAATGTGGGCGGCTCGAAGTGTTTGAGGACGAGAAAGGCGGACTGCATCTTGGATCTCAATTGACGCAATTGCATCAATAAAAGCCGCAGTGCCAACGGCATCTACAGTCTCTTCAGGCGAACCCACGAACGACAAGCGTGTAAGACGCTCGATGTCGTCAGCGAGCTGAGACAACGTCTCACCCGAATTTTGTCGCCGGTGGCGCAGTTGGGTGTGGTGTAGGTAGCGTTGATGCCCATCACCGAAGCGTTGCTCCAACGCTTGAACTAGAGAGGTGTACGACGTACGAGATTCTGGCGACATGTGGTGAAGGACCTGTAATGCTGGACCTCTGAGATTTACTGCAAGTACCTGTGCCTTTTGCTCGTCGGTCCATCGATTGGCGGCAGCGAGGATCTGAAACTGTGTCGCGTAGGCGGACCAGGTGCCGGTGCCGTCAAATTGTGGCGCCCGTAGCTTGAGATCCGTAGCAGACGGAGCGATGGTCGGTTGAGCCGTGGGTGGAAGTTCATTTTCACCGGTTGGTAGAGATCTTGGTTGTGCCAGCGCTCGAAAGCTTTCGACGATTGCGACTGATGTTCTCTCGAAGGAGCTTGAAATGGCCTCCAGGAGAGCCGCATCGCGTTGCCTGAGCTCTTGGGCAGCCCGCTGGTGGTGGACATCCAGCAGAGCTGCAATGGCGGTCGAGGCATCGGCTTGAATGTTAGGCTCAACGGGATCAGGAACTGATCGGGGCGGGATGGCTCCTCCTCCAGGTCGCGGAAGCCCATCCTCAGGTTGTCGAGGAGGGTCCATGCTTGCCGGAAGACGGTGTCCCGAACGGAGCTCCACTTCTGACACCAGTTGTTACGCTTTATTCTAAGCGTATCTCGCCCCTGGTGTTCCCTTCTATCCTTCCAATCCGAACATCACTTCTTCTTCTTCTAAACGTTTTCTGCATCGACTTGCAGTAGCGCTTCTCTTTCCAGGAAGTAAGGACCTGAAATTGCTACGTCAATCATATTTATTTATCTGCACATATCTCGAATGTCAATGGAGTCGTAGCATACTATCTTGATCATGAGATTTTAAGAAATATTATTCGTTTTACCGTGGTCTCAGGGCGTAGCTGAAATGCTGAAACAATATCGGGACAGAGGCGCGCATGACTAAAAGCACAAGGCCAAGGTGCAGAATCGCGAGGCGCCCGAAAGATAAAACAACGCTGTGGGAGTTTCGCTGCTTATGCGGAGCGCATAAGCAGCCAGACAAGCAAGAGGAGACGACCGCCGTATTTGACGCAACGCTGTCGGCGCGCCGAACACTGTTGAGGCTACGCGTCATCTGCCACGGGCTTTTTATTTTCGCCTGAGATATAAACTGCGTTCAAACATGGAGAAACTTTACTCGTTACCTTTTGGATACCGAGGAATAACTTGCTATATCATTTTCTTGCCAGGAGCCTGGGCAGGAATAAAAGAGAAAAAACCGAAATTTTGATGCTCGAGTCACGCATTCCGGCATCATTGCCGCCGGGCGAATGAATGAAAATGGCGGTCCCTCCGCGCTCAGCTGGGAGCAGCCGGAAGTTCACGCGCATGCGCTCACGCCTCTCGCTCTGCGCCGCCGGCTGATCTGGCTCACTCGGGAAGGAGGCGTTACGGCGGCGATGATCATAGACTCGGCCAGACTCTCCCCATATACGGGGAGTGGGGTAGACCTCAACGTTAAGATGCCTTGAGACCTTCCCACTCTCACTTCCGTTCAGAGCCGATCAGTGCCCGGAGCTCGACGTCATTGCAAACCCCTGCGCAAGATGCAGACGAACTCCGCGCTCCGTATAGACCGTTCCATTAGGGTCATAGCAGAGGTGATAGACGGAGAAAAATGCCCTCTCCCCTCCTCACCGCCGCACGTCGTCTGCCATCGCTGAGCGGGGCAGTGCCTGGCATCCGGCTGGCGTAGCAAACTCTGTTTTAAATCGTCGCTTTGGAAATTTCAAGCGCAGATGCGCAGATTTTGGCATGCCAGTTATCGTGTATTACCATGCTAGATAAAGATATGCTAACAGGATGCAATTGCGCTGTTACCTGCGTGCAAATAAAAAAGAAATAGGGAAAACTGTGTCAGATTGGCCGGTCTCTCCCGCGAAAAGTAAATCCGGTTGCTGTACCTTTTCACTATACAAAGCCTCGTAAGCTAGTGTAGGTTTTTAGCGACCATGAGTGGAAATCTGAAATAATAAATAAAAACGTGCTCTCCCGCCCACAATATACGCAGTAGTTGAGGGTAGTGTCTCGCCGGCTGACTCCAACTGCTATTTAAGTAACGGAAAAAAAGATATGCTAGTTGATCATTTACCGAACTAGAACAACAGAGAGCTATTGGCTGATTTTGGAGTAGCCACAATCCATTCTGAAACGCGAACAACTTCACAACGGCAGCCACGGAGCGAGTTCTATGTTCCGTACAGCCCGCCGCTACAGCCCAAAAGATGGAGAATGGCAACCTTCCGGTTTGTCGTCTGCTAGCGGAGTCAGGCGCGTGCCCTCGCTCGCTTTACCCCGCCGAACCCGCTGAACTTCCCGGATGTGTGGAGAGGGCGCTGCTGTCGAATCAAAATGCGTGCCGCCCAGAGAGCGCTAAACGGAACGGTCTATATTAGTCACCGACGAATGAGAAGCGCAGGGTGTGGCGTTTTATGTTCGCTGCTTGCCGCTTCCTGATTGGTTTGTCATGGACGAATGCCGCAATCTCATTGGCTGCGTTTCTCAAACGGTCGGTGACCATAACTGCCGCCATCGCCTCGCATCCTGGGCTGCGTCCTGCGAAAGAGTGGGCCATTTTCACCAAATGTTCGGGGGAAAAAAAAACGTGCCTTTTTTTACCGGAAAGAAAAAAAACTACGCATTGCCAAACGCTTGGATTTCAGTACAAATTTAGCGCTAGCGACTTGGACGGAGAGGCCAAATGTCAATACTCGTATTTATTTCAAAATTATTCGTTTTCAGAAACTTTTTTTTTTGTGAGAAAACGACAACCCACGTAACGCGTGAATATCAACCAGAAGTTTGGCAAGTGCCTCTATCAAAAAGGGGCACCATTTTGTTTTTTAATAATGTTTAATAAAAATATCGCTTATAGGAGAATTTTAATTTAAATAAAAGGTAAGTTATGTCGCCTCGACATGTTGTCCCAATCACTAGGTCAAAGCGCTCGACGGTGCGTAGCTGTTTGCTTGTTTTTTTCTTTTTCGCGGTGAGAAAAGCTTTTTTTTTCTCTCTCTCTCTCTGATGCACGCAGTACCCTAAACAAGCAACCAAACGTATGGGTAAACGAACAAGAACACTTCAGTTATTTTTTTCGCAAGGTCGAGCGCCGATGCAAAGATGAGTGCAGCCATCGGTACCACCGATTTCGCTTTTCCCGAATGTTTATTCAAAGACGCTAAAACAAGCTAGCGTCTCGAGGCTGGGCGTTTCACGGCTTCACAAAAATAAAGTAACGCAAACAGTGGGGATTCGGGTCATGCGCCCAGAATTTACGATGTCAAGATTTTAAGCTTTCGTCTCGGGTTTAACGATTCGGCGAACGTATACTGGTGCCACTCTTCCCTGAAAACAGACGTGAACTTCGAAAGTCAACGTCTAGCCTGAAGTTTTTCTGTTTCGTTTTTTTAAATTTGAGGATAAGCGTTGTGGTCACTTTTCAAAAAGGCCATCTCGCTCTGAGTGCTTGACTGATGTAAGATGTACTAAAATGTCATTGTTGACACGTTGTTTCTTCAGATAGCTTGAATTTTGTTTTTTTTAGATTTCTGTTTGTGCGGCGTGAATCAAATTCAAATCTCTTATATTAAGCAATAAGCGTTTAGAAGGGCGAATATTAATGATATCGATGCTGATTGCGCCCTGTAAACAAGCGTTTTATTTTTGTTTTAGCGCGTATTTTATGGCGACGGGTTTCTGAAGGTAGCGTCAGTCCCACATATCTGCGTGCGTGAAATTACGACACGCTGCATCTGAACATTACAAGTTTAAGGGAACTTCTTTACATAAATAACTTGCGGGTTTCTTATGCTAACTACCGGTGTGTATAAATGCAGTGCGAGCTTCAATGACACATATAACTAAATTTATCAGCGTCTTGATGCAGCTTGCCTATATGCTGAATGTTGAACGAGATAACTTTTTATATTTCTCTACTCGCCGCTCTCATAGCCGTGGATGTTGAAAAAAGAAAGGCACAATTTAGGCAAGGAAATTTTGTCAAAACCCTTTTTCCTCGATCGCGTTCGCTATAATCGCTGTAGTAAAATAAGACTATATTTCTTGTCATTTGAGATGAAGTCGCGGCTCGTGC
>JAZHYW010058700.1:0-26757 GCA_037355805.1 Ixodes ricinus
ACTTTTTACTCAGGGTTCGTAATGTAGCAATGTGGCTGGGGTCCGTGGTGACGCTACTCACCAAGCACCTAGCACCTAAGGTGCAGGCGCCTCCCGCGGAGCTCGGGGTCCGTGGAGACGCCACTCTCCAAACACCTGCTTTCACAGGTGCCCCCTGCAGGGTGTGGAGCGGAAGAGTGCGGGCGCGACGTTGAGTGGCGGACTCGACGAACGGACCGGACGGCGAACCTGGGCAACGACGTCCCCTTGACGCGGTGTGGACGATTACTGCTGGGACTTGGAGCAGCTGCGTGGCAGCGAACTCTCCCCCCGGCCTGGCTGATGATCGTTCGCCAATCCCGAAGCCCCAGGCAATGAGTGAGTGATTAAACCCTTTTGCCGAGAGCGAAGTATTGCTGTGTCATGTTCATCCGGGAACAGGGTCTGAAGGAATCGGAGGTAGATGCCCGCATAAACTGGCGCCGCAACGTGGGGCCTGATGTTTAATCAGGATGGCATTCCGATTCCCAACCTGTTTCCGGTTGAATGGGGGCACTGTTTCGCGCTCTTTTGGGGGTCATCTTCGTGGTGGGAACGCCGCACGGAGTTTCCGTTGCGGGCGCGCCGCACGAAGGTCCTGACATGATCGCCTGTCTGACGAGGAGGTGCGGATCTTGACCGCTGTCTTTAGGGGATAACCCTTTTTCCCAGCATGTCAGGAATTTACTTATCCCCCGTTACGAGAAGCGCCCTGAGTATTTGCTGTTCAGCGCACCGTTGAATGCTGGCAGGTTGATCCTGCTGTGCAAGAGCGCTGTGTGCGTCGAAATTACCGCAACCCTCGAGGCCTGTAGCGTCGGGCGTCACCCCACCTGCGCCTCCGGCCATCCACGTCTGCTGGGAAAGATGCCAGCTTACGGTTTGACGGATGTGATGCGCCTAACCGCCTTTGCTCGCGTATCGATGTAATGTTTTGGAACGCTTGTTACCGATCGGACGCGTTAGAAGTGCATCGCTCTGGGTGGAGAACGCTCCCACCGCGGATGGCGGTTGCACGGACTGTGTTTGGAAATTATTCCCGCATTGCATTTTGCCCGGGAGGAGACTAGCGTCTCGGTTTTACCGCATGCTAGCTCCTAGTTGGCCTTGCTTGAGCTGTCGGCGCGGTTTCGAACTTCGTTGATTGACAGCGTTTTAAGGTACGGTATGCGCTCCTGCGGTTCCGACCAAGATCAGCTTTGAACGAGTACCTTGTGGCCAGAGGCTACATTTAGGGGTTAAGCCCACTAAATCGTGCCGGATACGCGATGTCTGGTGCGCAGACGTCGGAATCCAGAAAACCACAGAGTTTCCGTTTTCACTTTATCAGTGGCTGTGTGTGTGTAATGCCCGTGAATCCAGTCTGACGCGATGGGCATGACTCCGTGCGTTTCTGGTTGTAGAGTCGTGAGGTTGATTCCGTTTAATTGTGCGCACAGTTGGTTCCGGATCCTCACACCGCGCATATCGATGGTTGAGCCTCGCGGCGGGAGTTACTCTTCATTTTGTTTTCTCCGGAGGAGCGGCGGCCAGCGCGCGCTTTGCGCTGCCGCCGGATACAGTACGTTTCTCAGCCGGTGCTTGGGTTCCGTCAAGAGCGTAATTGGTCGTGCAGAGACCTGGATTGGGGTAAAATTATAGATTTAGAGGAGAAATGACAGCTAGGTGGGGAGAGAGCTGTGCTCGTGCAGTGAAGAGCTGCACGAGGGGAGTGGTGGTATTGTGAGGATATGACGAGTTCTTCATAGTTTTATCCTGTACAGATGCGCGGTTGGCCCAGGAAAACGTACGGTTCACGTCGGCGGGTACGTGCCCGGAAAGTTTAGGAAAATATGCAGCGGCATGGCCGTTGGCGGCCTATAGCTGTTGTGCGTTGGGTCAGCCTGTCGCTGTACAAACAAACTGCAGCCTTTGCATGAATGGGTAGTGGATGTTGGAATCCGGCGGTAAATGCGGTAGACACTTTGACGCTGCGGAACTGTTTATGCAGAGCAAATATAGTTTATTAGCCTCGTTCAATTCCAAGACCGGCCGGTTAGATTATTTGGCATTTTCGGTGTCGCGCTCGTTGCGCGGAAGTTGAAAGGTGCGCGTGTGGAACTTACATTGTTCGAACCCTGCCTGTCTTTACAGTCGCAAGAAGACTCTTTAGTTATGCGGTCGTCTTGACTTAGGCTGGGGGCGAGCTAGTGCGTAACCTACTGCGTTTGAATGTGGAGACGTTGCTCCGAGTCGAGAACGTCGAAGAGTCGCGAGACGCGTTGACGGCGTACTTTTATTGCTCGATCCCGGTCGGCCTTGACATCAGCTGGAAGACTACACCACGCCCTCTCAGTAAGGTGGATATACCCTCCTGATGATGGCGTGCTGCGTAGCTTGCCCGTAGCGTGTTTGTAGCTCAAGTGTCGCGAACGCCCAGTGCATGAGTACCCGTCTTGAGTAATTGCTACTGTTGGCAGCGTTTGTTCTCCGTAGTATTATCGAGTCGCACCTCGCGAACGGGGCTGGATTTGTAGCCGTTTCGTCTTACGGGTGGTTATAGTTTTTGAGGTTCAGTGCGTTCTTCGCGAATGTGTTTGAGATTAATAATGTTGTCAGAGGTGTGCGGTCTTGCCGCTCTGGTAGATTGTTTTCTGCTTTAAAAGAATGCGGTTGAGTTTTATAGGAGCAAACGTTGTATAATGGGCGTATGTACGATGTGAGTATACAGCGAGTGCTTATGCTTTTTAGTTGAGGAATAGTTTTCCTCTTACGTACCTCTCGAACGTGTAGCGTGACGTTCTTGATGATTGCCTGCCCGTTAGTATTGAAATGAAGAGTTTGGTCTTTTATTTCGTGGCATGTCCAACGATCGAAAGATTTTGGTTTCGTCGCGCTGTCTGATATAGCGTGCCGGTATTCGTTTTTGCGCGATTCGCTGTCTGGGATATTTGGCACGGAAGCGAACTTCAAGAGCCGGCGTGTGTGTGTGTGCCTGAGTGCCCGTGCGTGTTGTGAGCTGTGGTGCTCCGGATTAGTTCCTGGACCGTGCTCCGTCGGTCGCGAGCTTCCCAGTGAATCAACGCCCACCGCCCGCTGACCTGCCTGGTTTGATGCCACCACCATCATCATCGAGGGTGCTCGTCATCATCGGTGACACTCAGCTGAACGAGTTCCCTGCCGGAGGTCCTGGGGACCACGCAACCTCAGGCCCCCCGGAGTCCGAGCCTTGAGGGAGGGGAGGTGTGGAGACCCTCTCCCTGGCTCCCCGTCCCTCCGTGACCTTCCCGCTTCCCGCCGCCGCCCTGTCGGGCGTTCCTCCGTTCCCAGTGACCTTCCCGTTTCCCGTCGCCGTCTTGTCGCGGAATGTCCGAGCCCTCCGGGAGGAACGGGGCAAGCGCCCCCTCACCCAGCGCTGACGTCGGAGGGTCGGCTCGCAGCAAGGTTCCCGATTGGACGGTCGGCGGGACAAGGGCTTGGGAAGGCCTTAAAAGGGGAACGGAGACAAAGGAAGGCTCTCTCTTGGACGGTGACGCTGGCTCGGACGGTGAAGCTTCTCGACGGCGGCCGCGTGCAGCGGTGGCGGGAGACGAAGACGCTGGCGCGGGATTCGACGGGACACGGACGCTGGAGTGGGGGAGCGCGGGCGCGACGTTGAGTGGTGGACTCAACGAACAGACCGGACGGCAAACCTGGGCGACGACGTCCCCCTGACGCGGTGTTGACGACGACCGCTGGGACTTGGAGCCGCTGCATGGCAGCGGAGTTTGCCCCGGTCACGCTGATGACCGTTCCCCGATCCCGAAAACCCCCAGGCAATGAGTGAGTGATTAAACCCTTTTGCCGAGAGCGAAGTATTACTGTGTCATCATTCATCCGGAGACGGGGTCGGAGGGAATCGGAGTTAGATGCCCGCAACACAAAGCTGCCATAGTCCAGGCGTGAGCGGATTACAGGCGCTAGATTCGCCAAAGACATAGACGGTCAAAGTTCCATGTCTTGTTTGACAAGATCTCAAGGAGGTTTAATGATTTCTGGCATTTTAACTTCAAACTTTTTATATGAGGCACAAACGATGAGGCCACAGTCAAAGGTGAGGACCAAAAACTTGCGGTCTACTTTCACAGGGATGGAGGTGTGGCACATATATAGAAAATATCTGCAGAGACTCCCTTATACGGGAGTAAAAGACAGTAACCGTCTTTTCGGACAGAAACTGAAGCCGTTTTTATCTGCCCACTTTAGAGATTGTTGATAGCAACTTGAATCCTCGGTTCGCAACAGAAAAGATTGCACGATGAAACAGAGATTTGAAGGTCATCGACATAAAGTAAATATTGCAAGAGGAAAGTAGAGAACGGGCTATTGAGTTCATCTTTACCAAAAGAAGTAACGCTGAGGACTCCCCGTAAGGGATCCCGGTCCCCTGGACGAAGTTCTTTAGAGCAAGAGGCATCTAGCTTCACAAAAAGGCGTTCGATTACAAAGATAGCCTTTCACGGTAGCAAACATCCTATCTTGTACCTCAACTTCATACAAATCACGGAGAATTCCATAACGGCATGCTGTGTCATATGCCTTCTCCATATAAAAAAACAGTGATACGCACAACTGCCTGTTTACAAAAGCTTCACGAATTACGGGAAGACGAACTAAGTGGTCAACTGTATAGCGGACAGGAACGAAACCCACATTGATTCTTATCCAAGATGTTTTCTTTTTCTAAATAGTACATAAGTCTTTTGTTTACATCTATGCTCAAAAGTCTTGCTCAAACAGCTAGTAAGGGCGATAGGGCGATAGCTAGATGCAGAAGAAGGATCCTTGCCAGGTTTTATAAGAGGAACAAGTGGCTACCTTCCATGCCGAACGGAATTTGCCCTCGTACCATATGCAATTAGAAAGGTACAAAATAAGAAGTAATGTAGAAGGATGAAGATGTGTTAACATCTGGTAGTGTATGCCATCAGGTCCTGCAGCTGAAGGCTTAGTTAAGTGAAGGACCATTTTGAGTTCACGCATCGTAAGAGGTAGATTTTATTCATCATGGGTAGCACCTGTAGTCTTCACAGCATGTGATTCTGCACGTCCTTTGTATGCGAGAAATGCAGATGAATAATGTCCGGAGCTCGAGACAAGAGCAAAATGCTCACCGAGAAGATCCGCTTGCTTCTTTAGACTTTCCGGACAAATCCCATTGTAGGAGAGGAGTGGGACTTAGATGATATCTCCCTTCAATGCGATGAACTTTTTCCCAGACGTCTTTCGCTGTTGCACTACTGTTAATGGAAGAGGCGTACCCATGGAAGTTTTCACGTTTTGACTGACGTCAGATGTTTCTTGCCTGAGCTTTCATCTGTTTAAAGCAAAGATGGTTGCTTTGCGTGGGGTAACGTCGAAAGATACCACAGGCTCTGTTTCGGTTTTTCCGTGACTCAGTACACTCTTCATTCCACCACGGCTTGGGTCGCCGCGGGAGATGCGTAGAAGTCCTAGGAATAGCAAGGTCCCGCTGCTTGAAGAATAAAAATTACTTAACAACATTACTTAAAATTACTTAACAACAGCGCATGCGACATTGAAAATCGACTCGATCAATCGACCACGGGCATTGATGTGGTCACTACCCAACAAAGCATTATGCGCGTTAAAATCGCCAAGTAAAAGAAAAAGTTCAGGTAGTTGTTGTAAAGCGCATTCAAATCATTTGTCGAAAAGGTAAAAGAAGGAGGAATGTGAACGGAACATACAGTCACCACTTTGTGAAGGAGAATGCGCACCGCTACTGCTTCTAGCCCAGTAATAAGAGCGATTTCAGAGCAGGAAGGTGCTTTGGAACAACCACTGCAACTCCTCCCGCAGAAACAGACGCATCTACTCGGTCTTTTCTAAAAATATGATAGCGTCTAAGAAAATTTGTATGCTTTGAACTGAGATGCGTTTCCGTAAACATAGAGCAAGTGGGCGGTGTTCCTCCAGGAGGAACTCAATATCATCAAAGTTCCTCAGTAGACCTCGGCAATTCCACTGGATGATTGCCGTCATTCTTTATAGAAATTTAAGAATCAGAGAAGCGGTGGAGAAAAAGGGAGTGATGTGTGCGATGATTTCATCTAGGAGGAAATACTGGTGTTTTCCCTGTATGCCTTTGTTTCTGGGTCTGCCACTCCATTTTCTCAGGATCTGGCTCTGGAGCAGAAAGGTTGCCTGCATCTGCAGTCTTTTCTGCCTCTGGTGACTTCTTGACAGGCCTGCCAGAGGCCTTAGAGTTGTCTAGGGATCGCGGGGGCAGCCCACGGTCCCTGCCTTGACCTGATGGGCGGCGGTCGACGTGCTAGGTCGGCTCCACTGTCCCGTCTGTATCATCTGTCGCACGTGGCACGTGCTGCTTCCAAGACGGGAAAGTTCTCTCCAGGGAAGGAGGAGCGAGAGACTCGCTCCGTGGCCGGAAGGACAGGACCAGGAAGTCGAGACGAAGGTGTGACCTCCATTGCTACTGCGGCACCTAGGTCCTTGGTGCGACTAGGTGCTTCTGCTGCTTTCGCAGCCGAGATAGAATGCCCAGGAAGCGTAAGCTTCAGCCTGGCAGCGTAGAGGACTGCAGTGGCTTCCCGTGTGTCCCGAAAAAGACACCTGGGTCGCCACTGAAACCTTAGACGGTGCAGGTCCTCTGTTGGATACCGCCTCGACAAAAGAGCCTCTCTGGAAAGCAGAGAGGCGGCGCTATCTTCCTGGTAGGTAATAGTTTCTTCCACCTTGAGAGCAAGTATTTCTTTATCCTTTTTAAAGTGATTACAAGATCGAAAGTAGGCAGGATGGTCGCCATTGCAGTTCACACATTTGTAGCCGAGGTTGCAGTCATCAGCGGTAAGGTCAGTTCCGCTGAACCTGGCGCAGGTCTCACGACCACGGCACGCTCGTGAACCGTGTGGGGTATTGTCAGCCCTCTCGTTGACAACCGGACGCCGGCGCCTGGGGACTTGTTTTCCGTCACCTCCGTGGCAAAGACGGCGCCTTTTAAGTTTGGCGCCCAAGTGCCTCCTCCTTGGAACCCATCTTGAAGACATTGCCGGTGTCGGCGGTGGGGATCCTAGGACCCCCTCCCGGACAGCGCCGGCGCCCGAGGCCCTGCGCCTACTGTGGCAGAGCCGGACGGGAGCTCCCAGCGGGACCGCCCACGATGGGAGACAAGAGGCTCCCGCCGGTCTGGTGCGTGGCGAGCTTGGACGACGGACGACGGGAAATGGGAAGTGAGGACTCTTGCGCGGGGGAACGGGCCACGACAGACGTCTGCGGTGGTGGCGGCTGCGACGTCGGCTCGGGCGACGGCCCGGTGACATGGACCGGACTTAGACCCGGGATTCGACCCTCGACGGCAGTGTCCCCAGGATGCGGTGCGCACTAGCACCGCAGGGACGCTCGACATGCGGCATACAGTGGCGGCGCACCCCCTACTGACTTCCTCGAGTACCCCCTCCCGATCCCGAAACCCCCCAGCAGAATGTGAGTGGAATAAACCCGTTCTGCCGAGAGCTATGCGTTTGCTGTGTCACTTTCATCCGGAGACAGGGCCCGGGGAATCGGGACGAGACCCCACCAACTGTGACCATACCGCTGGCAGCGAAAGCAGCGTAGCGGGTTTGGGACATACGGCCGCACTTTGCAGTTGATGTAACCTGCCTTTACGGTAGGGGGCAGCGAGCTTTTCTCGAATGTTAGTATCACATATCCTCACCATCCTTACGGATTTTAATTCGTTTTGCGGCCACGACACCTTGAGTGCTTAGACCCTCCACGATTTCCTCGGAACTGATACGAGATTATGTTCTGATATCACAGCGCGAATGGTGTTCAACGTACGGTGTGCAGATGCGGTCACTTTGAGGTTATGTATCATTTTCAGATTGAGCAAAGCAGTTGCCTGATATCTTTCATAAATCTCGACAAGAAGGTCACCGGAGAAAAGCTTGCCTTACGTTTTACTCCGAGTGTGTTTTGAGAGTTTGGGCAACAAGGAATGGAGATAGTTTTGACAGCGGCGTAGATGTGTCGTCGGAGTGCAAGATAAAAAATCTCGTAAAGTGGTCGTCTGAGTTGTCTAGTTTTCGAAATGTTGAAAGTGCTTCGGTCCGGACTTGTTGTTGTTGTTTGCGGGTTTAATGGCGCAACAGCAACGAAGGCCATACTGCGCCAGACTAAATTAACTGATAAAGCTCCTATGGTCACCTCATTACAAAAAACGATCTTGAAAATATCTGGAACTAGATCTGGTGTATAAGGCCAGTACTAGTAATAAATGATAAAACTCGATCAAGAGGAACGAGAGGGTGGTTTCCCAGCAAAAGAGCGGGATGAAATGGAATACAAAATCTAAAAAACTCTGGAAAATGAGCACGTCGTTCAGTGTCAAATTCTGGGCAGAGCCACAAAATGTGGAGAATAGTAAGATGGTCTCCACAGTGCTCACAAACTGGTGGATCCTCCCCATAAAGGAGATATCTGTGTGTAAGAAAAGAGTGCCCAATTCGAAGCCGGCACAATACAACTTCGTGAAAGCGGTTCTTAAGTGAGGAGCTCTCCCAAGATCCAAGGACTGGTTTGCTTACATGGAGCTTGTTATTAGACTCCATGGCCCACTCTGTCTGCCATAAACGAAAAAGTGACAACTTAATTAATGATTTGATATCCTGATAGGGCAAGCTAGCTTGATATTGAGAGCAGTTACCTGAAGATGCAGCGAGCCTGTCTGCCTCCTCATTACCCTTTATTCCCACATGACTCGGAACCCAGCAGAATTTTATATTGTGACCTTTACGTAAGGCTCCGTTAAGTTTACTTCGCACCTGTTCCACAAGCATATTCTTAGTGGCTTTTAGAGAGCATATTGCAGAAATGGCGCTCTGAGAGTCCACAAATATTACGGCCCGTCTAGTTTTAGTCTTCAGAATATAATCCAATGCAAAAGACACAGCATAGATTTCAGCAGTAAATATACTCGCGAATTTCTCTAGACGTTTGACTTTAACAAAACGACCTGAATGCACGGCACAACCGACAAACGATGAAGTCTTGGCACCGTCCGTGTAAAAGTGAACATAATCTTTATATTTCTCTTCCAGGTCAAGGAATTCCTGCTGAATCGCAAGAGCTGATATGCTATTCTTATTGAACTTAGTGAAAGTCCAGTCGCAGAAGACACGCACTATATTCCAGGGCGCGACACAGACTGTGTTCTGAATTAGGTTGAGTTCGTCCAGGCGAAGTTGAAGTGAGGAACAAACTTGCTCTATACGAAAACTTAAGGGTCTGACAATGCTTGGCTTATTTTCAAAGAGACGGTAGAATTGAGACCTTTGTACGGAATGATACGTTGGGTGATCAGGGTTTGCTAGGATCCTAGACGCGTAGGTTAGGCTGAGGTATTGACGTCTTTTACACAGCGACATCTCATTTGATTCCGCATACAAACTGAGTACAGGCGATGTCCGAAAAGCACCCGTTGCCAAACGCAAGCCAAGATGATGTACAGGATCCAACATCTTGAGAGCAGATGGGCGAGCTGATCCGTACACCACGGCGCCATAATCAAGACGAGATCGCACAAGCGCGTTGTACAAATGCAAAAGACATTTCCGATCCGAGCCCCATGATTTATGAGCCAAAACTTTCAGAAGGTTTGTGGAACGAAGGCAAATTTCTTTGAGAAATTTCAGGTGGGGAATGAAGGTAAGTTTTTTGTCAAATATGACACCAAGAAATCTGTGCTCCTTCCTAACAGGAATCAGAGTCCCGTTTAGTTCCAAAGCTGGGTCCAAGGAGAGCCCGCGACGTAGGGAAAAAGGCACACAGACTGTCTTTGCAACAGAGAACTTGAAACCATTTTCGTCTGCCCACTTACAAAGTTTGTTTATAGCCAGTTGTAACTGCCGCTCACAACTAGAAAGATTGCAAGAAGATGAGGAGATCTGTATATCGTCAGCATAAAGAGAGTAGGAAATAGACTGAGGTAACACTCGTGCGAGAGAATTCATTTTCAGTACAAACAAAGTGACGCTCAAAATGCCTCCCTGTGGGACTCCATTTTCTTGAACAAAAGGTTTAGACAGGGTGCTACCAAGCCGGACTTGAAAGGTTCTGTTTGTTAGAAAGTTCTTAATGCATTGCAACATCCTACCACGGATATTGCAAGCATACAAGTCCTTCAGGATACCATATCTCCAAGTGGTATCATACGCCTTGTCTAAGTCAAAAAACACTGCAACACAGTGCTGCTTGTTCACAAATGCCTCGCGTATAACGGTTTCCAGGCGAACCAAATTATCGAGAGTAGATCGACCTCGGCGAAACCCGCACTGATTTTTGTCAAGGACCTTTTGCTTTTCTAATATGTATACTAACCGCCTGTTTATAAGCCTTTCAAATGTTTTTCCAACACAGCTCGTCAGAGCAATTGGGCGGTAACTTGATGGTAGTGAAGGGTCTTTCTGTGGCTTTAGGAGCGGGATGACATGTGCATGCTTCCAGGCATGGGGAAAGCAGGCTTTTTCCCACAATAAATTGAAGAACAAGAGAAGACTTTTCAGGGACTCAGGAGAAAGGCGACGAAGCATTTCATAATGAACTGCGTCGGGCCCTGGAGCAGAAACCCTCGTTATGTCGAGTGCCATCTCAAGTTCACACTGCGTAAAAGGCTGGTTATAAGGCTCCGAGTCTCCTCCAGACATGGAGATGTTTTGTTGCTCTGCACGAGATTTAAATCTACTGAACGAATCACTGTAGTTTGCTGAGCTGGATGTATTATAAAAATGTTCACCAAGGATGTTGCCGATGTCAACTAAAGATGAAGAAGGGGCATCAAGAGTAGGAATTGCAAAGCACCTATAGTCTCCATTTATTTTCCTGTATCTATCCCATACCTCCTTGGCTGGCACAAAACTATTTATAGAAGAAACATACTTCATCCAGGATTTCCATTTTGACTGCTTCCTGGTCCAACGGGCTTTAGCTCTCCGCTGCCTGAACTCTGCGAGATTACGTGATATGGGATATCTGCGAAATTTGCCCCAAGCCCTGTTTTGATCCGCTAAGGTTGTGGCACACTCCTTGTTCCACCATGGTTTGCATTTTTTCGGCACATTACCAGAGGTTCGTGGAATAGACATCTCAGCAGCATTTAATATCTGCTCAGTAATATACAGTGTAGCATCTTCAGGCGACATAGAAGAAAGCAGAGAAGGGTCCAAAGTGGAATGTAACCCAAAAAGTGACCAGTCAGCTTTATCTAACTTCCACCTAGGGATACGTTTCAAAAGTGAGGGCAGCTGAACAACGCTTTCTAAAACGATCGGAAAGTGATCACTGCCGAAAGGGTTGTTGAGTACATTCCAAGTAAAGCAAGGAAACAATGAGGGGGATAAAATCGACAGATCTATGGATGTAAATGTGGTGTGAGCTGCACTGAAAAACGTTGGCTCTCTCCCATTAAGAAGGCATAGCCCAGATGCCAATAAAAAACGTTCGACTACACCTCCACGAGAGTCTTGACGAATATTACCCCATAGGGGGTGGTGGGCATTAAAATCGCCTAGAATCATAAAGGGTTGTGGGAGCTGACCTACAAGACCCTGCAATTCACTAAGATGTAATGGAGTGTTAGGTGGTAAATAAAGTGATACTACAGTTATGAGGCGGTCTAAAAGAAGGCGCACTGCCACAGCTTCAAGTGGTGTACAGAGTGGTACCTCAGAGCAGGCGACCCCACCCTGTACAACCACTGCCACGCCACCAGAGGGAGTATCACTAAGACGATCTTTCCTAAACACTCGGTGACGTCTTAAAATATGAGGAGAGCGATCATGAAGATGAGTTTCCTGAAGAGCAAGAGCTATCGGCCGAAGCTCATCCATGAAATGATTTATATCATCAATATTTCTTAAAAGGCCGCGACAGTTCCATTGCTTGATTGATTGATTGAGGTTTTGTGGCGCAGCAGCATCCAAGGCCATAATGCGCCAACAACTATGACTATTGCAGGAAACCGGGGTTATAGAGAAGAAAGAGCTGTAGTAGCTTGTGGATTATAAAAACTATGAACATAAAAGAATACCCACATGGGCATAATTCCAGGAAACATGTTAAATTATAGCTGGTCTATTAGTCTAATATCTCGAAGAAAATTAAAAACGCACTTGTGTGGTATTAGCGGTTCGTCGCCGAGTAAAATAACCAAATGTAATGGGGTATGCTCTTGGTAAACTCGTGCAAAATGTCTGCGACGTTCACGGTCATACATAGGGCATACAAGTAAAATGTGCAGGATGCTTAATGGTATATGACAGTGTTCACACTCTGGAGCATCCTCCCCACGCAAAAGGTGCCCATGGGTAAGACGTGTATGACCGATTCGGAGTCGACATAATACCACCTCATAAAATCGCTCGCGATGACGTGCGCTCTCCCATTCCTGAATTAAAGGTTTTACTGCATGCAACTTATTGTTGATTTCTTGGTTCCACTCCTCTTGCCACCTGCACTTTGTAGACTTTTTCAGGGCATGTCTATAATCTCTGTAGGGTATTTTGTGCAGATCCACTTGTCGATCCTTAGCAGTGCTCGCTGCACGGTCAGCATCCTCATTCCCAGGTATTCCAACATGGGAAGGTACCCAGCATAATGTTATTTCTTTCTTCCTTTTTGATGCTGAAAATAGCCGGTTCCTTATTTCTAGAACAAGTGGATTTTGAACATCCCCCGTTGTGTCTAGAGCTCGTAAAGCACTAAGTGAGTCAGTGTAAACAATTGACTTACGGGTCTTCTTTTAAGAATCTGGTCTATAGCAAGGATTAAGCCATAAAGCTCTGCGGAAAGAATACAGGCACTATTGTTAATTCTCTGAACACAATTCACAGAAGGCCCTACCACTGAGCAGCCTACATAAGAATCAGTTTTGCTCCCATCAGTGTAAAAACTTGTGAAGTTTCGGTACTGGTCCTGGAGTTCAAAACATTCTTGTCTCAGAACTTCCTTAGGGGTATCTTTCTTGTTGTATTTTGTTAGTTTCAACTCACAGTGGATGGGCATGAGGTCCCAAGGAGCTACTGAGTTCAAGCGTTGCACAACTGAGGGTAGCACATCCAGCCCTACGGATTCAGCAGAAGAACGAATTCTCATGGCGAGAGGTGGAACAAGTGAAGGCTTATTTATGAAAGTCTGCTCAAAGCGTACTTGTTCTATGCAGTCCAGAGTTGGGTGACCAGGAACAGACCTAATTCGCAGAGAGTACATAAAGCCTAATTCAAACCTCCTTTTCTCCAGTGAGGGCTCATTTGCCTCTACATATAGGCTGAGTATTGGAGATGTGCGAAAAGCACCAGTGGAAAGTCGGAGCCCCTGATGATGAATGGGGTCTAGCATCTTGAGAACCGATGCCCGCGCGGAGCCGTACACTATACAGCCGTAATCAAGTCGGGACCGTACGACTGAGCGGTAGATGCGCAATAAACAGCACCGATCAGCCCCCCAGGACACGTGCGACAAGACCTTTAGTATATTAAGTGATTTCACACATTTCATTTTGAGGCTCTTCACATGTGGAATGAATGTCATTTTAGAGTCAAATATAAGACCTAAAAACTTGTGTTCATTCTTTACTGCAATAGGGACTTCATACATATTTAAGGAAGGCTCAAGTAAAATTCCGCGGCGACGAGAGAAGCACACACAGACCGTTTTCTCAGGAGAGAACCTAAAACCATTTACATCCGCCCATTTGACCAAATTGTTGATCGCAAGTTGAAGTCGACGTTCACAGATGGACGGATTACAAGACGAGACTGAAATTTGTACATCATCAACGTAGAGCGAGTACTGAACAAAAGGGGGTATAATACGAGCAATTGAGTTCATTTTTACGATAAAAAGTGTGACGCTAAGCACACCGCCCTGTGGGACTCCATTTTCTTGCAAGAATTCTTTAGAAAGAGTTGCCCCAAGCTTCACACGAAAAGTGCGATCCCGGAGGTAACTATGGATGGCAGCTAGCATTCTGCCCCGAAGACCAATGTTGAACAAATCCTGCAATATGCCGTAGCGCCAAGTCGTATCAAATGCCTTTTCCAAGTCAAAAAAGACAGAGAAGCAATGCTGTCTATTTGATTGATTGATTGGGTTTTAGTGGCGCAAAAGCATCTAAGGCTATACTGCGCCAAGTACGTACACTATTGCTGGGAGAGGGTTAAGGAGAAGAAAGAGCTTTAGTAGCAGATGATTGGATAAAACAATGGGCATGATTTATGTATAAGTGTAAAAGGTATGGACATGAGTTCAAAAACAGTAAAATCACAGTCGGTGTAGAAGGCCGATTGCTTTGAGGAAGTTAAAAACACAAGAGTGTGGTATGAGGGGTTCATCACCAAGTAAAATCATGAGATGTAGGGGAGTATGCTCTTTGTAAAGCTGTGAAAAGTAATTACGGCGTTCTAGGCCATACGCATTGCATTCAACTAGAATATGAAGAACAGTCAAAGGGCAATGGCAATGTTCGCACTGTGGGGCATCCTCACCACGCAAAAGGTGCCCATGTGTGAGCCGTGTATGGCCAATCCTTAGGCGGCAGAGTACCACCTCGTAGAATCGTTCACGGTGCCGGGCACTCTCCCATTCCTTCAAGAGTTGTTTCACCATATGCAACTTATTGTTTATCTCAGTATCCCACTCATGTTGCCATCTCTGCAGTATGCAGTGTCTAACCACCTTGTAATAATCCTTGTGGGGAATTTCGTTAAGGTGCACAATTTGTGTGGCAGCAGAGTGCGCAGCCTGATCTGCCTCCTCATTACCCGGGATGCCAACGTGACTTGGCACCCAACAGAACTTAATATCACATTTGTTTTTGGCTGCACAGATTATTTTACTCTGCAGGTGTGAAACCAAGGGGTTTGTGGAGATATTCAGTGAGACAAGAGCTTTTAATGAGCTTAAAGAATCTGTGTATACTACGGAGCGACGAAGTTTCTTCTCAATGATATATTCAACAGCAAGGAGTAGACCATGCAACTCTGCCGTTAAAATTGTGGCAAAGGGGTTCAGTCTTTTTATCTTGCGAACAGATGGTCCAATCATTGCACAGCCTACAAAGGATTCAGTTTTAGTACCATCTGTATAAAGGCTTGTGTGGTGCTGATAGTGGCTCTGTAATTCGGAAAACTCTTGCCTTAGCACTTCGTCCGGAGTGTTTTTCTTATTGTGTTTTGTCAGTGTAAAGTCGCAATGGATGAGGGAGTAATCCCAAGGAGCTACAGTGTTTCTGTGCTGCGTCACACAGGGTTTGGGCTCCAGACCAAAGAGTTCTGCTGCCGTAGTATTTCTCAAGGCAAAAGGAGGAACAAAACTTGGCCTATTTTGGAAAGTCCTTTGAAACCTAATTTTTACAACAGAGTCATGAGCAGGATGGAGAGGAACAGACCTTACTCGGAGTGAATACATAAATCCTAGAGCAAAGCGTCTTTTCTCAAGAGAAACCTCATTGGCCTCCGCATACAGGCTGGGAATCGGAGAAGTGCGGAAAGCACCGACAGACAACCGTAGCCCCTGATTATGAATAGGGTCTAACATCTTCAATACTGATGCTTTAGCTGAGCCATACACAAAGCTACCATAATCCAGACGGGAGCGGACCACTGAACGATAAATGCGTAAGAGGCACAGTCTATCAGAACCCCAAGATTGATGAGACAATACTTTTAGAATATTAAGGGATTTTGTGCATTTCAACTTCAACTGCTTAATGTGAGAAACAAAAGATAATTTTGAATCAAACAAAAGACCTAAAAACTTATGTTCACTCTTCACAGCTATAGGCAGTCCATAAATGGTTAATGAAGGATCTTGAAAAATTCCTCGCCGGCGAGAAAAGCATACACACACTGTTTTTTCTGTGGAAAACCTGAAACCGTTGGTATCAGCCCAGTGCGTCAATTTGTTGATTGCCAGTTGAACTCTCCTTTCACATATAGAGCGGTTACATGATGATACTGAAACTTGAATGTCATCAACATAAATAGAGTATTGAACTGAAGGTGGTATTACTCGGGCAATGGAGTTCATTTTTATAATAAAAAGAGTGACACTAAGTACACCACCCTGGGGAACACCGTTTTCCTGTAAAAAATCACGAGAGAAAGTTGTTCCAAGTTTCACACGAAATGAGCGGCACTCTAAATAGCTTTTAATGACGCCGAACATGTTCCCGCAAATACCAATGCTGATCAGATCTTGCAGGATTCCAGTACGCCAGGCAGTATCATAAGCCTTCTCCAGATCAAAAAACACAGAAAGGCAGTGCTGCTTGTTCACAAATGCCTCTCTCACGGCTGTCTCGAAGCGAACCAGGTGGTCCACTGTGGATCGTGCCGACCGAAAGCCGCACTGATACCTGTCTAGGATTTTGTGAGTTTCAAGATAATGCATAAGCCTTCTGTTAATTATCCGTTCTAGAGTTTTTGACAGACAGCTAGTCAATGCAATAGGCCTATAACTAGAGGCACTAGAAGGGTCTTTTCCCGGTTTAAGCAAGGGTACTACAAAGGCCACTTTCCAAGAAGTCGGAAAGTGGCCTTCAGACCAAATTCTATTGAAAAGACATAAAATGAGTTGAACAGTTGAGGGATGAAGATGTTGAAGCATAATGTAATGAATTCCATCTGGGCCAGGTGCAGTCTGCTTAGGGGAATGAAGAACCATTTCAAGTTCATGCAGTGTGAGTGGAGCATTATATGGGTCTTGATAGCCACTCGAACTATTGACAGACCTTTTTTCTACCTGTGCTTTGTGTTGAAGGAAAGTGGGCGTGTAGTTCCTTGAGCTGGAGACAAACTCAAAATGTTCGCCAAGAATGTCTGCCTGCTCTTCGAGGCTTTCAGGGCATATTCCATTTTTTGTCAAGAGAGGAATGGAAAAAGCATGGTAAGAGCCATTTATTTTGTGGACTCGATCCCATACCTCCTTTGGTGTTGCTTGACTATTTATAGATGACGAATACTTCACCCAACAATGTCTTTTAGAACGCCTGCGAACAAATCGCGCAGAAGCCTTCATTTTCTTGAATGTAATAAGGTTGCTCGGTGTAGGGTACCGCCTAAAAATGCCCCATGCTTTGTTTTGTTTCTTTTTAGCCTCTCGGCAATCTTCATTCCACCATGGCTTTGGTCGTTTGGGAAGGTGAGTGGATGTCATGGGTATTGCGAGCATAGCAGCTTCCAATATGTGCTTTGTGATATGGTCTACTGCCTCTTCAATAGAGAGTTGATGGAGAGATGTAATAGCTAAAACAGAGGATTGCTTGAAAAGAGTCCAATTGGCTTTATCAATCTTCCACCTAGGTGTCCGAGTCGGAAGTGTAACAGGGTGATTGTGAAAGTCTAAAATAATGGGAAAATGATCACTGCCATATGGATTAGGAATGACCTTCCATGTTAGAAAGGGAAATAATGTGGGATGCACAATTGAAAGGTCAATTGATGTGAATGTACGTGTTGCTGATGAAAAATGTGTAGGTTCATTCGAATTGAGCAAACATAATCCTGATGACAGTAAAAAACGCTCAATAAGTGCTCCTCGTGTATCTTTTCGCCCACTTCCCCAGAGAGGATTATGAGCATTAAAATCACCCACAAGCACAAAAGGAGAAGGAAGCTGATCACAAAGTAATTCAAGTTCCTCATACTTCAGCTGATAGTTTGGAGGTATATATACTGAACAAATAGTAATCAATCGGTTAGTCAGTATACGGGTAGCAACAGCCTCTAGTTCTGTGTTTAAGGGAATTTCCAAGCATGGTACGGAGCGTTGCAAAACGACAGCAGAACCTCCAGACGGATGGCTTGAATGCTGCCGATCTTTCCGAAACACTTGGAAATGCCTGAGGACGTTTGTATGACTCTCCTTTAGGTGAGTCTCTTGCAAACAGAGGGCAATGGGACTGTGTTCCTCTAGTAAATCAGTAATATCATCATAGTTAGCAAGAAGACCTCGACAGTTCCATTGCAGAACAAGTGGAGGCATTGTTATGTAAAAGAGATGCAAGTATAAGAAATACAGTCAACTACTCTGGTCCTGGGATGAAGTTCCCAGAGGAAACTACTTTGGTGGTATTACTGGTTTTTTCGTTTTTTTCTTTGTTTTAGAAATCTCCCACTCCATATCGTCCTGATCGGACGAAAGAGCGGAAGGCTCGGTGGCCTCGTCCCTCGCCTCCACCTCTTGAGACGAGGCTTGTTGTATGGGTCTGGGCAAAGTCGAGGCACGGGGCCGAACTCCCCGGCCACGACCGCCCTCACTCAAAGGGGCAGCAGTGGAGGTGCTGGGCTGAGCATCGCCCAACTCCATCCGTCCCCGCCCCTCAGCTGCTGAAGGAGCGGCGCGATGCCGCTCCTTGGACGAGGCCCTCTCCTGTGAGTTGGGGCGAGACTCTCGCTCCTTCTCCCTTGGGGGGACCTCGGAGTAGGGACAGACAGAGGGGCTCCCTGTTTGTCCCGTGGTCGAGAAGCAGCTGGTACGCTCCCTCCAGAAACCGGAGGAAGCTGCTGCCGCTGCTGGGGGTTGGGGACTGAAGAGCCACTGCCAGGACCTCAGGCGAGACCTGGGTGGCCTTCGATTCTGTTCGCGGTGCTGGTCCCCTTCGCACCGCCTGGGCAAACGTTCCTTTTGCAAAAAAGGAATACTGTTGTTTTGCCTCCTGGTAGGTAATGTTCTTTTGTGCTTTAAGGGTTAGGATTTCTTTTCCTGTTTCCACTGTGGGCATGTTCTGGCATAAGCAGGATGGTTGCCTTGGCAGTTGACACATTTGAGAGTATTCTCACAAATGTCAGCAACATGGTCATTGCTGCCACACTTTGCACAAGTTTCACGGCCCCGACAGTTTCGCGAGCCATGCCCGAAGCGCTGACATCGGAAACATCTTTGTGGGTTGGGAATAAAAGGCCGGACTTTGCAGTGTAGGTAGCCAGCTTTAACGGTAGTAGGAAGCGTATGCAGCTCAAAGGTCAGGATCAAATGCTTGGTTGGCTGCTCCTGCCCGTCTTTACGGATGGTGATCCGCTTGACGGCCACCACTGCCTGTTTCTGGAGTCCAGCCAGAATTTCATCCTCAGTGCAATCTATGAGGTCAGCCTCAGAGATGACACCTCGAACACTATTCAGTGTCCGATGTGGGCTGACTTTTATCTGGTGTTCGCCTAGACATGTCTGTTTTAGAAGCGTTCTGCTTTGAACTTCTGTTTCAACCTCGACGAGAAGGTTACCAGAAAGTTTTTTCGCCTTGAAGGCTTTGCCAATGATGGCATCAAGGCATTTTGACACTAAGAAAGGCGAGAGTTTAGCTACTGGCTTTTCTTCATCTAGGGCTTGAATGACAAGAAATCTTGGATACTTTGGTGGTTCTGGTGCTTTTTCAAAAGTAAGTACGGAGCAGCCCCTTTTAGGGGGACGCACCGTGTTGGGTTTAGAGAGGGAGGGAGCCATAAGAGGCGGAAAGTTTTCGGAACCTGTGGTGTGCCGCCCACCACGGAGCCCAACAAGGGAATAGTTAACGGACCATAACAAAAAGGGCTTTGCTGGAACCGTTAAACTATTAGCACTGCCCAGGTACTATAACCAAGTGTGGTTTCGGACAAGGGGTCTGTCGCCACCCAAGGTTAGCCCTTGCCGCCAAAGAAGTTGAAAAAGGAAGGAAGAGAAATGAGAAGAGTGAAAAGAAGGAGAAGACAAGGGTGAAAGAAGGGAGGGGATAGTAGAAGTGGCGACTAGACTGAATCATCCTGGCCGGGCCATACCAGGACTCCCGTCTATGAGAAGCAGGGGCCGAAGTGGTGTATTGCCTCACCCGGGGGCCCCGAAGGGTCCAAACCTACCCCGGGCTCGGCTCAACCACCAGGATGCCCTTTTCCCCAGACACGGGAAAGCCACGCACAGCCAGACGTGGGCGGGCGAACCCGCATGGCTCGGGGTCCGTGGAGACGCCACTCTCCAAACACCTGCTTTCACAGGTGCCCCCTGCGGGGTGCTGCCTATTTACAAAGGCCTCTCGCACAGCAGTCTCAAAGCGGACCAGATGGTCAACTGTCGATCGAGCTGAACGAAAACCACACTGGTAACGGTCAAGTAGCTTGTTTCTTTCTAAATAAAATATAAGCCTTTTATTTATCATCCTTTCTAGTGTCTTTGAAAAACAACTTGTGAGGGCTATCGGCCTAAAGCTAGACGTACAGGTAGGATCCTTTCCTGGCTTCAGCAGGGGAATTATGATAGCCACCTTCCAAGATGAGGGGAAGCAACCTTCAAGCCAAATGCGGTTGAACAAATATAAAACAATCTCAAGAGTTGATGGATGGAGGTGCTGAAGCATTTTGTAATGAATGCCGTCTGGCCCAGGTGCAGTCTGTTTGGACGAATGAAGTACCAGCTGTAGTTCAAAAAGTGTAAATAGTGAATTATAGGGCTCCTGCAAGCCACCTGACAAGGGTACTGCCTTTTTCTCTGCCTGTAGCTTGTGTCTCTGAAATGACCGAGTATAATGTTGAGAACTTGAAACGAATTCAAAATGCTCACCAAGGACATTCGCCTGTTCTTCTAGGGTGGCAGGGCATACTCCGTTTTGATTCAGGAGTGGGACAGAAAATACCCGGTAGGAGCCTTCAATTTTATGCACACGGTCCCAAACTTCCTTCGAGGATGCACTGCTATTAATTGAAGAAGCATATCCCCTAAAGCTTTGCCGCTTGGCTCGCCGTCGGATATACCTCGCTTGCGCTCTTTTTTGCTTAAAACCGATCAGGTTATTTGCCGTGGGATAACGCCTGAAAATACCCCATGCACGATTCTGTTCTTTCTTTGCCTGGCGGCAGTCTTCGTTCCACCACGGCTTTGGCCTTTTTGGAAGATGTGAGGATGTCATGGGAATGGCAAGCATAGCGGCCTGCAAGATGTGCTGAGTAATGTGCTCGGTGACATCGTCGATGGAAAGATCATCAAGGGATGAACATGCTATAAGTGAGGCTTCTGTAAAGATTGACCAGTTAGCCTTTTCAAGCTTCCAACGAGGGGTACGTGTTAAAAGACCAGCAGGAGGATGGTTGAACTCTAAAATGAGTGGAAAGTGGTCACTTCCATATGGATTTGGGATGACCTTCCATAAAAGCAGGGGGTACAACGAAGGATGACAAAACGAAAGATCAATGGAAGTAAAACTACAAGTTGCTGAACTAAAATAAGTGGCTTCTTTTGTGTTGAGCAGACACAATCCTGTCGAAAGAAGAAACCGTTCAAGGAGTGCCCCTCGAGAATCTCTTCTACAGTTTCCCCACAAAGGATTGTGTGCATTGAAGTCGCCTAAAATAATGTAAGGCACCGGAAGCTGGCTAATTAGATCATCAAGCTCCTCGTACTGCAGCTGATATCCCGGGGAGATGTACACTGAGCAGACGGTAATCACGCGGTCCAACAGCATACGGACAGCCACGGCCTCGAGAGAGGTTTGCAAAGCCACTTCAGTGGACGGGACCATGCGTTGGACAACCACTGCAACACCACCGGAAGCCACAGACGCGTTTAACCTATCTTTTCTGAACACTTTGAAGTGTCTAAGCACATTTGAATGACTTTCTTTGAGGTGCGTCTCCTGCAAACAAAAGGCAGCAGGGCGGTGTTCATTTAATAAAAAGGTGATGTCGTCATAATTGGAAAAAAGTCCACGACAGTTCCATTGTAAAAAGATAGACATGATTAACGTTAGGCAGTTAGCTTTTCACCAGAAAGTCACAGCCTTCGTGTAATTGTAGCTAGAGCAAAACTAGGCCAGTTACAGGAAGTAAATTTAGTAAAATGTGGAAATGGACACAAATGATGATTCAATGAATCTGCAAGCAGGCAGCTCCGACCGAACCTTTGGGGAAAAACAATTAAAAATAAAGCCCCAGGCGAGGGAGTCGCCAGTAGTCCTCTGGTTGGTCTATGTGGAGCTGGCCCCTCCGACCTCCAAGGGCGTCGAAACTTCGGGCCGAGGCCACTGGCGAGGGAGTCGCCATTACTCCTCTGTTTCGGCTGGTCCCTAGGAGTAGGTGGAGCAATGGGAATGAGTAAGATATCTTGGTGTCGTGAGGTTAATGTAGTGACCAAGGATGCAGGGTGATGTTCCTGTTTAGAGAGGATACTAGCCTTGTAGAGTATAATTGTCACTTTGGAGGTACAATTGGTTTTTTACCCTTGTGCTTGCCTTTGGGGACCTGCCACTCCATGTCGTCTGGGTCAGACGCAGGAGTGGATGGTTCGGCACCCTCCTCCATTGGTTCTGCCTCCTGGGCAGAGGCCGTTCTAGTCGGTTTAGGGAGGCTCTGGGCACGAGGTGGAAAACCCCGGCCCCGACCTCCACCAGCCGGAGGAGCAGAGGTACTGGGCTGGCAGTCGCCCGACCCCACCTGCTCCTGCCCCTTGGGTGCTGGAGGAGTGGCACAAGGATCGTGCCGCTCCTTGGATGAGGACGCTCCCTCCGAAGAATTCGGTCGGGAACGTGGTCCCCTCTCCTTGGAGGGAGACTGCGAAGCACTGACAGGTGCGGACACAGCCGACCCATCTTGGGTAGGAGAAACAGCCTGTGAACCCTCTACATGAGAGGGGACAGGCTGCTGCCCCATGGAAGGGGTAGGACTCTCACTGGAGGATGTAGTCCTACCAGCCGAGAGTGAGCGCCCAGGAAGCTGAAGCTTCAGCTGGGGTGTTGGGGACTGCAGTGGCTTCCTGGCATCCGGGAAGGACGTCTGGGTTGCCACTGCAACCTTCAGTGGTGCAGGTCCCCGCTGCACCACCTGTGCAAAGCCGCCTTTGCGCAAAAACGCAAAGCGGCGACGCGCCTCTGGGTATGAAAGGTTTTCTTTCACTTTAAGGGTGAGAATTTCCTTCTCATCTTTCCACGTCTTACACGATCTGGAGTAAGCGGGGTGTGGCTCTTTGCAATTTACACAGACTGCATCATTCGAGCAAGAGTCTGCTGCGTGGTCAGTTTTGCCACACTTAGCACATGTGGCTTTGCCGCGGCAGTTCTGTGAGCCGTGTCCAAATCTTTGGCAGTTGAAACACCTTCTGGGGTTTGGAATGTACGGACGAACTCTGCAGTAGAGGTATCCAGCTTTCACAGACTCGGGAAGTGTGGTGGACTCAAAGGTGAGCACGATGTGCCTCGTCTTCAGCTCTTGGCCGTCACGACGCAAGGAGATGCGCCTTGCAGCTACAACCCCCTGGTCAGAAAGGCCCTCCACAACTTCGCTCTCAGAGGCGTCCAGAAGGTCGTCTTCCGAGATGACTCCTTGGATGGTGTTCAATGTTTTGTGGGGTGTCACGGTAACCTTATAGTCCGACACACAGTTGAGTGCAAGGAGCGCAGAACTCTGGTGGCTGTTCTCAATTTCTACAAGTAAATCACCAGATGCCAGCTTCTTAGCCTTAAAGTTCTTTCCAATCACACCCTCGAGAACTTTCGCAACAAGAAATGGTGACATTTTCGAGAGTGGTTTGTCACTTTCAGAGTGAAGTACTAAGAATTTCGGGAATCTAGGTGGAGTAGAATGTGTCACGTGCGAGGTAGAAGCTTCGGTGCGGACTCTTTTCGGAGCCCGATCGAGGAAGGTTTTGTTTTGCAGACCCATAGAGATGGGAAAGAAAGTTCAGTGCCCGGGTGCACCGCCCACCACGGAGCCCAACAAGGGGGTAGGTAATGTGCCATAGCAAGATGGGCTTGGCTGACACAATTACTCTACCAGTGCTGCCCGGGCACTATACCCTAGTGTGGTTGCAGGGACAGGACCTGTTTCCACTCAAGGTTGGCCCTTGCCGCCTAAGGGGGTGAAAAAGGAAGGAAGAGAGTGTAGAAGAAAAGAAAAAGAGGTGGAAGGAAAAGTGAAAGAAGGAAGAAGAGGGTAGAAGAGGCGACTGACTGAATCATCCTGGTCGGGCCAAGCCAGGACACCCGTCTACGAGAAGCAGGGGCCGAAGCGGTGTATTGCCTCGCCCGGGGGCCCCGGAGGGTCCAAACAAACCCCGGGCTCAGCTCAACCACCAGGGTCCCCTTTTCCCCGGACACGGGTACGCCACGCACAGCCAGACGTGGGTGGGCGAACCCACATGGCTCGGGGTTCGTAGTGACGCCACTCACCAAGCACCTACTATAACGTAGGTGCCCCCTGCGTGCGGGTATGGTGGCCCACGTGGCTGGGGTCCGTGGTGACGCTACTCACCAAGCACCTAGCACCTAAGGTGCAGGCGCCCCCTGCGGGGCTCGGGGTACGTGGAGACGCCACTCTCCAAACACCTGCTTTCACAGGTGCGCCCTGCGGGGCAGTTCCATTGCATAAAATTTACTTTTGCCATTTATAATATTTGTTTATATCGTAAAATGTGAATCAATAAAACTCGGTAGTAAAAAGATTAAAACTAGGAAGAGAGACCAGTTGGATTACTTCGGCGCAGTAACCGGTTTTTTGTTCTTCCCTGCACGGGTCTGCGTCTGCCACTCCATGCTATCTGAGTCAGAAGCAGGAGCAGCCGAATCGTCCAACTCCATGGAGAGGTCTGCCTCTTGAGTCGTGTCGCTGGTGTTAGCCAGCGTTTTCTTCCGACTTGGATCACGGGGAGCCAGGCCCCGGCCGCGACCAGCCGAAGAGGCAGCGGAGGTGCTGGGCAGAGCGTCTTTCAGCTCTGCCTGCTCCGGCCCCTTGAGTACTGCGGGAGCGGCACGAGGGTTGTGCCGCTCTTTGGAGGGGGCCCTCTCCAGTGAGTTGGGGCGAGAATGTCGCTCCTTCTCACTGGGGGAAGGCGTCGAAGTAAGGACTGGCAATGGCGTTGCCTGCCTGTCCTTTGACTTCAGGGCAGCTGGTGTGCTCCCTCCAGAAGGTGGGGGAGCTGCTGCCCCTGCGGGGAGTGTTGGGGCCCGAAGGGCCACTGTCAGGACTTCAGGCGAGACCTGGGTGGCCTTTGATTCCGTTCGCGGTGGAGGGCCCCTGCGCACCGCGTCGGAGTACGAACCTTTCGAAAGAAAGGAGAATCTTTGTTTAGCCTCTGGATATGATATGTTTTCTTTGGCTCTTAGGGTAAGGATTTCTTTTTCTTGTCGCCACAAAGGGCAAGAGCGAGAGTAGGCAGGGTGAGGACCCTTGCAGTTGGCGCAGGAAACGGCGTCTTCACAGATGTCTGCTAGATGGTCGTGGCTGCCGCACTTCGCGCACGTCTCCTTCCCTCGACAGCTGCGCGATCCGTGGCCAAAGCGCTGGCAACGGAAGCACCGCTGGGGGTTGGGGACATAGGGGCGGATGCGGCAGTTAAGGTATCCTGCCTTGATAGTTTCTGGTAGTGTGTGTCGTTCAAATGTAAGGATGACGTGTTTCGAAGGGATTTCCTCACCATTTTTTCGGAAAATAATGCGCTTAACGGCCACAACGCCAACACCTTGGAGTCCCTCGAGGAGTTCTTCCTCACTAGTGTGCAAGAAGTCGTCCTCAGAGAGGACCCCACGGATGGTGTTGAGCGTGCGGTGAGGGCTAACCGACACTTTGACATCAAGAAAACTAGTCAGCTTCAGGATGGCTTCACTTTGTTTTTTGGTGGTTACCTCCACTAGGAGGTCTCCAGAGTGTTGCTTTTTAGCCTTGTAGGAATACCCGACAAGGTTTTCCAGTACCTTTGCAACAACAAAAGGCGACAGCTTTGCAACAGGTTTTTGTTCATCGAGCGAATGAACAATGAAAAACTTTGTGAATGTCTCTGCTTCAGAATCTTTTTCAATGGTCTTGGGTTCAAGACAACGCCTTTTAAAGGCTTGCCCTGAACGGGGTTTGGAAGAGAGGGGCGCCATAGGAGGGCAAGGAGTGTTCGGAATCCGCGGTGCACCGCCCACCACCGAGCCCAACAAGGGGTTAGGTAACGCACCATAACAAGAAGGGCTTGGCTGGAGACGTTACTCTAACAGTGCTGCCGGGAAACTATACCCAAGTGTGGGTCAAGACAGAGGTCCATCGCCACCCAAGGTTAGCCCTTGCCGCCAAAGAGGGGTGAAAAGAGAGTAAGAGAAATGAGAGAGAAGTAAAAGAAACAGGAAAGGTAAAAGTGAAAGATAGGAGGGGATAGTAGAAGAAAAGGCGACTAGACTGAATCATCCTGGCCGGGCCTTACCAGGACTCCCGTCTACGAGAAGCGGGGGCCGAAGTGGTGTATTGCCTCACCCGGGGGCCCCGAAGGGTCCAAACCTACCCCGGGCTCGGCTCAACCACCAGGATGCCCTTTTCCCCGGACACGGGAAAGCCACGCACAGCCATACGTGGGCGGGCGAACCCGCATGGCTCGGGGTCCGTGGAGACGCCACTCTCCAAACACCTGCTTTCACAGGTGCCCCCTGCGGGGTTCGGTCCGGACTCCTTTCGGGAGGCCGATCAGGTTGTTTCAGCTGGGAACCCATAAGAGGGGAATGGTCTTCGGAAATCTGTGGTGCACCGCCCACCACCGAGCCCAACAAGGGAATAGGTAACGCTCCATACCAAGAGAGGGCTTGGCTGAAGACGTTACTCTATTAGTGCTGCCCAGTCTCTATAACCAAGTGTGGTTCTGGACAAGAGTGTCTTTCGCCACCCAAGGCTAAGTCCCTTGCCGCAAAGTGACGTTGAAAAAGCAAAGAAGAGAAATGAGAGGAGTGAAAAGGAGGAGAAGACAAGGAGTGAAAGTAGG
>JAZHYW010058701.1:0-20301 GCA_037355805.1 Ixodes ricinus
GGCATCGACATGTCGTGCGCAAGCCGCTCACGTCGGATTCTTCTTCAGGTACTCCTTGTTGCCTCCCTGATCCACACCCGGCCCTACTCAAGCGTCGATTGCCAACCACCATCCAACAAAGATGGGACAACGCCCCAACCGCAAGCCGACTGCCTGGCACCTTCCCCGCTGGACCTGTCCGGTCTCGGAGGGACAGCCTGGCAACCTGCACTGCTGACACGTGACCACAGCCTACAAAACCAGCTCCGCGGCACTTTCGAGGCGGGGCTCGGCATCGACATGTCGTGCGCAAGCCGCTCACGTCGGATTCTTCTTCAGGTTGGTCTGGTCTACAAACCTGTATCTTATCGTAGTAACAGATGTGCCTTGTCGATGCCGCGCCCCTTTGCCCTTGTATTCTGTGACATTGACGCAAAAAGTTTTTGTGCTATGTACGCGCTCTGTTGCGCGCTGTCTGTTGTCATTAGAATGCTGCTGATTGTATCCGGTGATGTTGAGGTCAACCCAGGCCCCTTTACCCAAGAACAAGTGCACAGAATGCTCGAAGTAATGGAGTTGCTACCGAGTATAAAGACTACGCAAGATGTTCTTCTAACTGAAATGACAGCAATTAGACAACAGCAAATATCGGCTGAGGAAAAGCTGTCGTCACTGTCGGTGACGCTTGAATCCCTAAAAAAGATGTCGCTTCATTAAAAACCCTTGAAACGGAAGTACAGAGTATTCAGGCCACGTCGACTGCATTTTCTGAGCAGTTGAGTCAGCTAACCACCAGCCACGATGATTTAGAAAACCGCTCTCGGCGAAACAATCTAATCTTTTACGGCATCGACGAGGATGCAAATGAAACATGGGCAATATCGGAAACAAAAGTGGCGAAAACGTGTGATAATCTGTTGGGAATCAAACTCGAAGATACACATATTGAACGTGCTCACCGACTTGGCCGATTCAACGCAGGAAAATGTAGGCCAATAATTGTTAACTTTTCTTCTTTTAAAACAAAACAAGGCATACTGTCACAGGGACTTAGATTCAAAGACAGTGGAATATCGATTCGAGAGGACTTCTCTGAATCTGTCCGTCAGGATAGGAAGAAGCTTCTAGAATACGCCAAGACCCAAAATATCCCATTTCAACTACGTTTCAACAAATTATTAATGGGTCAAAAATCTTACTATTTTGATCGAACAGACATGAGTGTAAAAGAAAGACCAGCATAGCAACCAGTTCATCTTCCTCGGAATTGTGCTAAGAAGACCACAGTAGTGAATGAACTAGTTGTACTCCTTGTGAATTGTCGTAGCATAAAAAATAAAGTTGATGACTTTGCCGACTTAATTAACACTACCGCTCCTAGTGTTGTTATTGGGACAGAATCCTGGCTTGATGACACGATCGATGATGCTGAGGTGTTTCCGCCAGAGTATGCTGCTTACCGAAGGGATAGGAATAGGCATGGCGGCGGGGTATTCCTGTTAATACATAACAGCTTACAAAGCCTTGCTGTTGATCTTTCGAACTACTCTTTTGAGGCTGTTATGTGTAAGGTGTCCCTGCTGAATGGCGAATTCCTCGTCATCGGCTCCTTTTATAGACCACCTGCGTCTAGTGACGAGTCAATCCAACTATTAACAAATGCCTTGTCATCCATTTCTTTCGACTATCTTGTGCTGGGAGGGATTTCAATTTTCCTGATATGCAATGGGATGAAGGATTGCCGAGCACCTCAAATTCATCCGTGCCGTATAAATCCTTTATCAATTTTATTTCTAGTTTTGCGCTGCACCAGCACGTGTCGGTTCCTACGCGCTTGGACCCTCGAAGAGATAGCACGCTCGATTTGATTTTCAGCAATGAAAGTTCTATTATTTCTTCTGTCTCAGCTATTCCTGGCATTAGCGATCACATGGCGGTAATCGGACAAATAAAATGCGCAAAGAAAGCAGTAGCTCGTATGCCCCCAAGGAAAATTTTCTTATACGATCAAGGTAACTACGCGACTATGGCTGACGAACTTTTCACTTTTTTTCCTTTGTTTAAAGACCTTAGTGCTGATGTGGATGTTGACACACTCTGGAATATGTTTAAGACAAAGCTGGAATCCCTTACTGACACTTATGTTCCATCAAAAGTTATAACCTCCAGAAGACGCAACGACAAGCCATGGATTAACAAAGAGCTACGTGACATCATCAAGAAAAAACGGCGAGTGTTTGTAAAGTACCGACAGAATAGCAATGCTGGTAATCTGGCCCGCCTGAGGGAGCTTACAGCATTTTTCAAGGAAAAGATGTCCTATTTTAAAACTATGTTTCACAACTCCCTTGACGAAAAGTTAAAGCGAAACCCGAAAATATTCTGGAAATATGTTAAGGCCTCAAAGAGAGACGTCACAGGCATTCCACCCATCAAAGAATCCGGACGACTAGTAGATAAGGACAGTGAGAAGGCGATGCTCTTCAACAGTTATTTTGAGTCTGTATTTACGTTGCCTACTGCGGATGCCATCCCTTCATTTTCCTTTACTTTAGGAGAGAGTATGCCTGATATTGAAATAAGCCAAGATGGAATCCTCAAACTGGTAAATAATCTTAAAGAAAACAAGGCTACCGGACCAGATGGGCTATCTTGTCGCGTCCTTAAGGAATGCTCTGGAATCTTGTCATGTTTTTTGTATGTTTTATTTGAAAGCTCACTGTCCTCTGGCTGTCTGCCCAGCGAATGGAAGAGAGCACATGTTGTTCCAGCACACAAAAGCGGACCAAAAAATAGAGTAGACAACTATAGGCCAATTTCCCTACTCTGTGTGTGCTCGAAAATACTAGAACACATAATTTACAGTAACCTATTCAAACATCTTGGTATAAACAACTTCCTTAATCCTAATCAGCATGGATTCAGAAGTGGTCTTTCCTGCGACACTCAGCTAGTTGAATTTTACCATGACATAGCTTATTCCTTTGATAAAGGAACGCAGGTGGACTGTGTCTTTTTAGACTTCCAAAAAGCATTCGACGTGGTCCCCCACAAATTATTATTGCAAAAAGTAAAGTCTCTTAACCTTCCTGATTGTCTTTTTAACTGGATTACAGACTATCTAAAAAATAGAAAACAGGCAGTTCTGGTCAACGGGAAAACATCAACTTACGTAGACGTAACGTCGGGCGTCCCCCAGGGGTCTGTTCTGGGGCCTCTTCTATTTTTAATATTTATAAATGATATTTCTGTTGGAATTGGATCAAGCATTCGTCTCTACGCAGATGACTGCGTCATGTATAGTGGTATTAGGACTGAATCGGACTGCCTGGCTTTGCAAGAGGACATTAATAGAATTTCACTGTGGTGCGAAAAGTGGGGAATGAAGCTCAGTATTCATAAATGCTCCCAAATGACGTTCACTAGGAAGCGCCAGCCAGTATCTTTTGCGTACTCGATCGGCGGCGCCAAACTGAAGAAGGAGGAAGTAGTAAAGTATCTAGGAGTTCAATTTTCTCATAATTTGTCATGGAGCGCACACATCGACTTCGTCACGGCCAAAGCCAACCGCATGTTAAACTTTTTGAAACGCAATTTCAGGGACTGTCCCCAAACAGCGAAAGCAACTCTTTTTAAGACTAACGTTAGGCCGATACTGGAGTACGCCAGTGTTCTGTGGGATCCCAAAGAGAGTTACTTGGGAAAAAAATAGAGCAAGTACAGAGCAGGGCTGCGAGATTTGTTACAAGAAACTACAATTATAGAGAAAGTGCTACCGCTCTTAAAAGGCAATTAGAGTGGGAGCCGCTTTCCTCCAGAAGAAGACGTCTTCGCTTGAAGTTTCTTCACGCAATTTACCATGATCAAACCGGGATTAATAAAGTAAAGTTTATTCAACCCCCCAACTTCGTATCTAGGAGATTAGATCACTCAGAAAAAATTAGGGAAACGACAGCCCGAACCGACGTTCTGAAATATTCATTTTTTCCGAACACTATTAAAGAGTGGAATGCCCTGCCAAATGACACCGTTTCTATCTTGTCAAGTTCACTTTTCTTTGACAGACTGTCACGTGACAGCTGGCCTGACTAACATGACTAGGAAAATGTTTTGATCCTTGCGATGCGAATTTCGAGTGATTACGGGGCGTGATACTGCTGTATGTTTAGTTGTTCCTACTTTGATTATGTTATTACTCTTTGAACGTAGTTGATAAATCTACATCTGTGTGTTTCTTCTTCACTCTTGTGTCACGCGGCAAGCGAGAGTTATTTATTTTTGCTATTAGCGCATATTTTCCTCAGCTGATGTTTTTATCTGGCACGTACCTGGAATGCGAGTAACCGATGTTTCTTTTATCATATTTTGGGCTTGCTTTTGTTTGAGTGTGTTTTCCTGCGTGTTTGCGTTTTTCTTGTTTTTTTGGTACATATGCAAGAGTTTATTTCCACCTTCAAAACTATGTACCCCCCCCCCCCTGCAATAATGCCTTCGGGCGCTGCGGGGTAACCCGAAATAAATAAATAAACTTCGCTTACAGTAGTGCCCCGGAATCGAATGCCAGCGCTACCTTGTAAATTCTGCACGAAGCGCCTCACCTGGAGGCCGGCTATTTTTCCACTACCCCTATTCTAGTTCGCTGTAGTTTGGTTGCGAGCTCCACCGAGAGCCCCACAGTGACAGCCTATACCGGCGAATGCAATGGCCTGAATGAAGAGCGCAGCCAGCGGGCGAAAAACCTCGGAGGCTATGCCAAGGGCACGGCCTACTCTACAGTAGGTCGTGGCCAAGGGTACTGTGGTTGCGAGCGTTGCCGCTTGGTGACGCCAACCCGTGACTTGCCTACCTAGGGTGACTACATGTCTGTCTGTCTCAGGATGAAGACATCTATTGTTGCCCTGAATGGCAGCGCGTGACGCTCTGGCGCACTCGGTGCGTGACTTAGGCGGTAAAATGGCGTCTATGCAGTAGCCAAAGCTATTGGATCGAGCTGAGTGACACCGGATTGCGCGCACTTCGAAATGCATAAAAAATGATTGGGTGGAAAAATGGCTGAGATGTCACCACTCGAGCAAAAGCGCGCGTGTGTATGAAGGCACTCTAGACTCGCCTAGTAGTAATATCCGAGGACTGCATACGCCCTGTGTCCTATACACAACTTGGCTGCAACGTCATTCGCGGCCATGCTGGTATTTTATGTGCGCCACAAGCATTCGGTTCACCGCGGTAGTTTCACAACGCAGTAGTAGCTCGAGGGAACCATGCAAGTAGAAATAAGCGTCAGCATGCACAGCAATGGCGACACCTGCGAGCGCCTCTTTTTTGTTTGGGAACGAACTCAGTGGCGCCATCTATCAGGCATACACCTGGCACACTTCCGGTCCGCGTGTATTTCCTTATTTTTTACACATCATTCTTTGCCCATAAGAGGGAATTACGTCTAAGAGCGCTCTAAGTGACAATTTCCCGAAGACTGCGCATAGACCTGGTCTCGTAAATACTGCAAAACCCGACCTCTATCTCAGAACCGGAAGCGTTTGAGAAACAAAGGTCCACGCATCCTCAGATCAAGTTCCTAGCTATCCTCTGCGAAAAACGGCGAGCTTGACGGTGTGGAATGCACGTTGCGTAAGAACTGTGAAAGCTTTAACATATACAATGTATAAACTCGTTAGGGTTCTCCGCCATGTCACATTCAGGACAAAGTATAACTCCACGAGCGAGCCCTACTGCCGCGAACTGGCGCTGCTTCTTAGGAACTTTTTAGGGACTTGAGAAGTTTAGATGTCGCAGTGTTGGCATAGTCCTCTAGTGATGATATTTGAGTGCGGCTTATAGATTTGGGGGGGGGGGGTGACAATTGCGTGAGAACTGGATTTGGGCTCGCGATAATCTGTGGCTCGACCAGCATTCGGGTCGTGGCTCGTGTCCAATCGCTGCAATGACGACAATAGTCAAACCCTAACGATATCTGGAAATCAGCGCGTGGCTATGATAAAAATTCGTTTATATATTTATTTATTATAATGCCTTCAAGGCCCGTAGGCGTTACAGGTGTGTTATAAACTCCTGCTCTTCCTGAGCAACGAATAATTACAATTCGATTTAATAATAAGACAAAACTGTTTTTCTAATGCCGTTACGGTGATTATACAAGTTAGGAGGCCTTGCACATTACTTGTGGGATATCCTAAAGAAGTCTACAGATACCACATGTGGAGTCCATTGAAATACTATCCGAATCCAGCTAAGGTTAAAGGCGAGCAATGTACACAGATATAAATAAATAACTACTTTATGTCTGTGTTCATTTTCCTTCTTTAGCATGCCCTTGTACTTAGGCTGTCTCATTTGCGATTCGCTCTCTAAGGCCCTGGCCCCAACGATATATTTACCATGTTTATCGAACACCATGCAGCTTTCCTGTTTCGGCGTTCTCGTTTAGAAGCGGAGATACAAAAAAAAATATATATACATGACCGGTCAACTCCTTTAGACCATCAGCAGCATTGATTGTGTAAGATGTAAATGATGCTCCTGCAAGTGTGCCCACATTTCTTCCTTTTCATATTGCAGCTGTGATTCAGGCGCTGCCTGCCATGCCTGAAATGCCTGAAATGTTGGTTGAAATTTCGCCTGAAGCTACGGGCCATGCCTCAATAAAACCACATAAAAACTCACGCTTCCTACGAGAAACGCAAACAGGAAAAGGAAATAGAAACTATCGTGCCGTCGGCTAACGTCGTCACCGCCTCCGCAAGACGAGCAGGGCGAGTGAAGGAAAAATTCTGCCCTCAGCGTGACGTCAGCCCGGTTGGCTGTAAGGGGGCGGCACTGCAAACTTCTCGGGGCTAATAGGAGCTGTTGTTTGATATCTGGACGGCTCCTCTGACGTATCTTGCGGACGCCGGCAACGTATGTGCGGCGTTGACGTAGGACGCGTCCGGCGTCTGCTGGGTGAGAAGGACAGACAGGCATTCCTGCTCGGGTGGCGGAGGGGAGTCCTCGATTAGTTCGCCCTCCTCGAGCAAGCGGAAAGGCGGCTGCATTCCTCGGAACTGGTTGCCCAGTCAATGCACTGCCGCTGTCTGCTGCGCTGAGACCGCAACTCACGTCTCCCGGTCTTCGTCCGTCGGCTTCGAGGCAAGAAGGTGAAGCCAGGATGACGCTCATCGTGTACAACCAGTACGGCAGTCCGCCATGCGGCTTTATTCGCATGCTGGCCAAGCACCTGGGCTTGGAGGTCAAGCTGCACGACCTGAACCTACTCGAAGGAGAGCACCTCACCCCGGACTACCTCAAGGTAAGCCCCGGTTCGGCTTTATATCTTCTCTGCTGGGGCGTGGAACGTAACGTCGCCATCACACTGCTATACGTCGTTCCACCTTATGTGCGACCACAATGGATGCTACGAACCATTCCATCCAGTCCAGCTCTGTGAACCCAGTGTGGTGCAAAGTGGTCGACAAAAATATTTAAGATAAGCTACTAAATTTCTGCTTCAAAATGTATTTAGAGTACCACTCGACATTGGCGCACCCAGGATTTTCGACTGGAAAGGGGGGGGAGGAGGAGGAGGAGGAGAGAGAGAAGAAGCTGTATAATTTTGTTTTATTTATGTATTTCCAAGCTATAACTCGCAATTACACGAAATTTGATGCGCTGTGTTGAGATTGCGATGCTGCACGTGCAACTCGGAAATCAAGCAGTTTCAAAATAGTTTCGCCGGCACAAATATTCCTGATCCGTGGTGTCGTCGTTACCATGCATGGGGTGAATTATTCGCGAGACAAATTTTTCGTCATTATTTTGTAATCGCGAAATTCGCAAAGCGTAGGCTTTGTAAAAAGCAACGTGTAACTTCGCAGAGGACAAAAGCTACGTGTCTTGCGACCCAATACGAGCTCTCAGAGCGAACCACGTACGTGTCCTCCCGGGGCTGTATTGCGGCATGGCCGCGCCTCCCATGGCCATCGTGTATGGGAGGAAAACTCGGCTACCTAGAGGCCACAGTGATTTGGTAGTCTCGAAGAAAAGAATACACAGAGGAAAGGCCGATAAAATGTTTAAAACACTAATCTTAAATACTTATAAATTGTTATTTAATCAGATGAACTCAGCACACAAGCTTGGGCAACGGAAGGGTAAAGATTCCGAAATATTCCAACTTAATAACTTGCCGACGTATATTCCGAGGTTATTCGGATGAGTGGCTAAAGGGACTGGAAAGGGCTCGGCACTGACGGATTGGTCAGATGATTCTGCTCAGGACGACAGCGTTTCCTCAGAGCCTCTGCGTCTCCTGAATCAACGGTTCGCGAATGCTGGGAGTTGCACATTCCGGTGTCGACGCTAAGTCCGTTGAATACAAATCTCTTTTTCTTTCTTTTTTGAGATGCAGGACAGGTAAGCATTGTATTTGACTGTCGCTTCACGCAGCTTTAGGTGGTGTAACTCATCCTGGACTTTCCGATTTCGCCGCAACAATCACGCTCGGAATAAGGTTGCAGCAAGTGAACGGTAGGTGCACAGCAAATTTTAGTGCTTCGATGGCCCGAAATTTAACGATAAAAAAAAAGCGAAAATAAAGAAAGAGAGTGAGATAGAAAGAGAAAAAAAAGATGCGTAAAAGGAGGAAGAGAACGAGATAGCCATAAGAATGAAGACAGAGATCGAGAGAACGAAGTCAACAATATCTACATGCAGTAACTTTGGGCTTGCTGAAAGGGGTCCGTCAAAATCTCAGCGAATCCAAAGCTACTCGCCACGTGCCAAGAGCATCCCCTTTTTGTTCTACCCAATCCCAGAGCCGTATATGGGGAGAGTTTGGTCAGTCTATGATCTCGCCGCCGTGACGCTCTCCTCCCGAGCGAGCCAATCAGCACGCGGCGCAGAGCGAGAGGCATGAGCGCATGCGCGTGAACTCCCGGCTGCTCCCAGCTGAGTGGGGAGGGCCGCCATCTTCGATCATTCTCCCGGCAGAATGCATTGGATCGCCATCTAAATCTCGATTATTTCCTTTTATATCGCTGGCTCTGGCAAGAAAAGGATATACTATTATTCCTCGGTGGGTTATAAAGCTAATAAATGAAGTTTTCTCGACGTATGGCCGCAAACTTTTATTCAGGCGAAAAAGAAGTCGGCCCGTAGCAGACGACGCGTAGCCTCAGCAGTGCTCTTCTCCGACAGCGTTGCGTCAAAACGGCGGTCGTCTCCTCTCTGCTCCCTTCTTTCTCTCTCGCTCCTTCGGCGCTCTCCTCCCTTTCGTTTACTTTTCTCCTCTCCGGCGCCTTCGTCGCCACACCCACTGGCCAAACTCTCCCAATATACGGCTCTGCCCAATCCTAGCCGCCCCCGCTTTGTGCAATTTCAACAAACTAATCCTCCTTGCAAAAGAAAAAAAAAATCTTTATAGCCGAAAGAAAAAAAAGTATTTTTAAAACATTCCGTTTCTTATTTGTTACCAAAACTTGAGGCGAGCGACACTCCTGGGTTGGCTTGCTAGAACCAGCGTCTCGTCTGAGACTGGGTGAAAGAAAGCACTGCCAAAGCCAGCGCACGAGCTGAGCGGGACTCAAGCTGCGTCTCAAGACGCTCGCGCGCCCCAGCCTTTGCAGTGCTTTCTTTCACCCAGTCTCAGCTGAGACGCTGTTCTATACTTCGTTTCAGCTTGGGTCCAGACGCAGGCGATGCTACAAGCGCGAGCTCCGGGCTTTCTGCATCCCTGCCAAGCACGCGCGCTCGTGCAATGCAAGCACTGTTCAGGGCCACACGCTCGCGCTCGTAGCATCGGCTGCGTCTGGACCCAAGCTGAAACGAAGTATAGCAAGCCGGCCCTGGTGTCTGCGAGTCAGTCTCCGAGCTTGCGTTCGACAAGGGAAGAGCGATTACCGTGTTTGACGGGCGGTCTTTTGCTTTCAGAGCGACGTCGCATATCAGGCGGCATCTTTGTCGCGGGATAACCCGACACTATGAACCACGCGCGTCCTAAGAATTTCCGCATTTTACGACTTCCAAAGGGCATGCGTGTTCGCGAGGCGAACATGCAGTGTGGACGTTTTCCACAGTGACGCACCATTTATTGCAGTTAAGGGAGTCACAGAGTTCACTCTTCTTTTAACAGTGCGTAATATTGGGTCCGGACATTTCATCGAACGCCATTTCATCGAACGCCGCCTACTTGAGCAGTAGGGATTCTACAAGGATAGCAGTGTTATAATATTTATAATAATTTATAAACTTATACATGAAGAAACCTTTTTGTCACCTTCTATTCTATTTTTTAGTAAATGAAGACCTCTGTTATGTGGCCAATAAGAAACGGGAACACTGACGACACTTTTAAAGCTGTGATCATCAGGTGCAGTGATTAACGCACGTCCATTCAAGGGCGTATATTTTCGTCCTTGAAGAGACCCATTCTTCTTCAAGACGAAACCGTCCTTGAAGCAGTGATCTCTCTCCGTGTCCCATGATACGGGGAAAAAAAAAAAAGACGTGTCTCCCCTGTTTGCTAATTAATTGTAACCGACATAGCCATGAACCTGCCGGATATTCAATATAGACACGTAGCTCTCAAGTTTCGAACGGCGTCCCTGGCGAGCAACATCAGATATTTCTAGGTCGCGTTTCCGCTGTGAGTAGCGTTGCATCCTTTCAAACGCTCTTCAGTGCGCATGAGCCGTGAGTAGGCGCTGAGGACCGACGCTCACAGACGCTAGTTTACGCCTGTTGAAGGTGCATGTTGGGACGCTGGGACGCCACTTCACGTCAGCATTAAATGGTCGCGTTTCGCGGACGCTAGCGGAGGAGCCTCTTTTGTGGTCGCGTCTCGTGAACGCTACAGCGCCCCCTGGCCGAGAGCAACAGGCGTATACAGTATATATACTGCATGTCGAAGATCCGACAGGTCCACGGTTCTGTCTGTTACAATAAATTACGAAGAGGGGAGACGCGTCTTCTTAATTAAGAGCATATATGTTCTTTAAAAGAAAGCTATTCTCCTAGGATAAAATGAAAACACAGGTAAATGGACAAATACTATATTTATTTATTTATTTATTTTGTTTAATGTGCCCACAAATAGCTCGAGGCCTTAATGGTGCCCAAATATTACAAAATAAAAAAAGACTCCGCAGATAATAGCTGTTTCCCTCTTAAGAAAGTGTCTTTCACGCGTGAATAAATAAAGGGATGAAATGGAAAAAGGTGTGTGGCAGAGAACAGCCAACTACCTCACCAAAAAGGAATAAGTCACGTATCCACTGAAGTTTTGATATGATAGTTACCTATATGATTCAGTAGCCAACGTTTAGGTGAACAAAAAATTGACCGGGTAGTAATTCTATTTCTGGTGAATTTAGAGCAGCGTCAAAACTTTTTTCAAAAGCGCTAGTAAATTATGTAAAAAGTATTGTAGTACTCCAATATTCAGTAAAGGGAAATTCGATGAAACGGCGTTGAAGTGATTCGATGAAACGGCGTTCGATGAGTCGGCGTTTGATGTAATGAAATGTCCACTTATTCGATGAAACAGCGTTCGATAGAATGGCGTTTGATGAAATGTCCGGTACCCGCGTAATATATGTTATTTGTAATTTGATTTTCTTGCTTTATGAACCCACGTAGGTTTTGAGGCCCAGTCATTATATCGCCATTTTGTCTTAGTATTTATTTTATTTATTTTTTATTTATTAGATACTGCAGACCACATGTGGTCCAAGCAGGATAGGCAGGGTACAAACTCAAGAACCCGTACAAAATACAAAACAACAAAAAAAGAAATAAGGCATACAAATCGGAAGAAAATATGAAAGAGGATTGATGGCGGAAGTAAAGAAGTTTTAATTTCCTTTTCGTTTTAATTTAAGTGCCAAGATATGTAGTTTTCTTTGATATAAAAATAGATTTCACATTCATGTCATTGCCCGTAAGCTAGGTAAAACTGTAATGCTTGAGTAGAGATAATTTATAACTGCCTTGAAAAAGGGTGTCCATCTCGTCATGAAATGTTATTGCCTTCAAAGTCCCTCTCTTTTTGCAGCTGAATCCTTTCCACAAAGTCCCTACAATTGACGACAATGGCTTCGTCCTGTACGAGAGGTACGTACAAAAGCTGTGCATAATTGTATTGAAAAATTGTTGCAACCAGGGCCGTATATAATATAGGCTGTTTACGCAAGTTTACTTAATGGCACTCTGCTCCAGCGCTTTATCCCCCGCTCTCGGACTGCAGGTATCCTTGCTGTTAACACGAATGGTTTATTTTAGCCCTCCATAACGTCCCTCGCATATTTCAGGGGTTGATATGAGTATACTGTATATAACAGCAAATAAATTATGGTGAAGTATCTTTCGAAAACATGTTATTATTGAGGCCGCCAGTAACATTGCGATGAAGCCAGCATAGCTGAACCAAAAATAAAGTGCGAGAACTGAGATTGGCTTATTTAAGTGGTTGTTTCACAAATTAAAAGAAATATTACACCAAAGACTTATATGCAGTATTTCTAAACCTTAAAAACTATCAAGTAAAACAAAATGTTGTTTTTTAAATTAAGATTAAATGTTTTAAATTTTTATTTGTAACACGTTTGGACTTAAATATAATTTTTTTCTTGAGCAATACAAAGTCAAATATTACCCCATCCGATAGCTCACGAGCATACCTAAACACTAATACTTGTTTCATGACAGAATCTTGAACGGTCCGCTTACTGGAGCAGTTCAAATTGAATGCAGAATTGCTCCGGGTAGCAAGTTTGCTGTTTTATAAACAAGATAAATATAAAAGCTAAAAATTACTGTTTTATCGATGAAAATTGTCCGTAACCTTCCCTGCAGCGCAAAAATATATCAGCCACTTGGGTAAAAGCAAGTTTTTAAACAAAGTCCAAAGTTGAGAGAAAAAAAATCAAATTGAGTATGTGACACATTTCACATTCTGGCACTTCGAATTTCTTTAATGTGAAACTCGTCCGTTTCAATTTTTTAAAGAACATTTTTGTTCATCGGAAAAATACAGCTGTCACATGCAATTAAAAAAAAAGCACTAAAGACACCCCCGGACAAGTTTGGTCGAATTCAAACGAAACCACCCAGAAAAACGGGTGACAGAAAATCTATTGAGACGAGGCGATAGACATTCTGTAGCATTTCTCTCGTCTGTGCTCAGTAGATTTCGTTTGAAAGAAAGCGTATAGAAAATCTATTGAAAATTATCGATGCAAACTGGATGAATAGGAAGTTGAAAAATTCGTTAAAATCTGAAAAAGTATTTTTAAAGATTGCCTGAAACGTGTTTTGTTATGGTTGGGACTTAGTGAGTTTAGTCCGCCAGTGTATTACAACTGTTACATACTGTAGTTGAGAAACTTGGTACGAGGGCTAGCCTGATGGTCGTGCATCTAGCGCAGCATAGCACGACATCGAACGGCGGTATACGATTGATGCTCATCAAGATCAAGACGGGCAGGGCTGAGGATTGAACCCAGAATCCCTGGGGTTCGGCAGCGCGAGCTTGCACTTCACCAAGATTAAGCTGCATGAAACCCAGCCTCAACTTCAAACAGATGCGTGTACTACCCTTACTTTAAATGCGACGTATCATGCTCGCTGTCACGATCTTTAAGGGTGATCTCGAATCGAACGTCGGCTTTTCCGCTAATGAAGATAACCGAAGGAAGAGGCGGCCTGCACGAACGACGCGGCGCTTCTTGCTCGAAATCTGATCCGAGCTGCGTGCCGTCCCTCCCCGCCCCGCAGCTTCGCCATCTGCTCGTACCTGCTGGACGCGTACGGGGCCAAGTCAGACCTGAAGGTGGACTGCGTCAAGACCAGGGCTCGGGTGAACCAGGCGTTGGCGGTCATCACGAGCACCGTTCAGCCGCACTACTTCAAGTTTTTCGTGAGTCCACCGCCTCGCCGCTCTCGGTCGTCCGGCGTTCTCGGCACTATACTCCGATTCACCTCAAGTCGGACCTCAGCCGAGGATACTCTCTGATGTAGCCAATCACGCAGCACCAAAAGTGCATCGTCCCGGCCTTCGTGGCTTTCGTATCAACGACTAAACCGATCGTGCACACTGCGTGTGATCGCTCTTGTTTGTTTGTACGTTATCGGTTCAGCCGGCGATAGCGGAAGTCACAATGGCTCGATTAGCTGATTTACAGGATCGTGTACACCGTCGGCTGTGCTCCGACTTAGTCAAACATACTGTATAATCCAATGATTTGGGTAAGCCAACAAAAATGCCAATTTATGTGTGTCCCCCTTACTGAGGAAGATATCAGATCCGTTCATAGCGCGCTATAGAAGCTCCACCCGTGCCTTCATTACAGACGACCCCGTTCCTCGGTAATGCGCAATGCAGAGCGCAAGTTCGTCTGCTTCTAGGCCAGGGGTTGCGATGATGTCAGAAGGCCGAGCTCCTTATTGGCTGATTAAAAAAAAAAATAGTGGGTAGACCTTGAGGCATCTAGAATTGAGGTCTACCCACTATCCTTCCAGTCAAAGCCAATCAGAGCTTGGATTCGTTCTGACGTCACCGTAACTCCTGCGCAAGGAGCGGACGACTTGAGCTCAGCACAGAGCCCCCGATGAGGCGCATGTGACATAACTCGCCATGGCTATACCGCCTTTTTCCAGCTTGGGTCCTTAACTGGGATCTGACTAGAAGATGAGTTCAGACTCCAATATGTGGGGCTGAGAAGCTTCCATTGAAATATTTCACGCATGAGGCTTTACATTTGTTGTAGCGGCACGTTTACATTTTTTTCTTTTTTATAAGCCTATAAAAAACACATCTTTGTAGGGTGATTGTCGAGTGCCAGGCCGCTAAGCGTTCAGCCGTGGTCGCGCTGTTAATATATCGAGGCAATCTGCAGACAACTGAGGGCACGCTTTTTCCTTGTATGACCGTCCTGCCATATTGGTCATACTAAACGAAATATTCGAGAGAACACTGACCTGTTTGAAGCAGGATATGCATAAAGCAAACACATGCTTCAAGCATGCTTTAGGCGCAGAGAATTATGTCATGTCTGCAGCAAGTACCTTTTGTGTGATATAGTGGAACTGCGGCTTTAGAGTTCTCAACAGCCAAAAAGGTGTCACTCCGAGATTCCACACACGACCCATTTGTTCCCGCCCTCCGTTCCAGAGGCCACGCTTCTTCGAACAGAAGAAGCCCACCAGCGCCGAGATCGAGGAGCTCGAGAAAAACATTCTGGGAGGACTGCAACAGGTCCTCGGCGACGGCAAGTACGTGGTGGGAGACAAGCTGACCGTCGCCGACCTGTCCTTGGTGGCCCATCTCACCTTGCCCCTCGAGGTAACGCATCGGGAAACGTCGAGTCTAGACTACCGGTCAAAGTCCAGTTACCAAGTAATTGTCTTGAGTCTTCTAATGGAAGCAAGTTAGCGATTTTTTTCTTTTCGTAAGTTCCACTCACATCGGTGGCAGAGTGTGTTAGCGCACCACAGCTCGGAGCACGTGGACTCAAAGTTGGCGCTGCAGAAACTAGAGATCCTGGGTTCAATGGCCCACTCCTGCCCGTTTCGATCTGGATGAGCGTCGTATCGGCGTGCGGTCGTGTATCACTACTGCGTGATGCACGCTAGGGAACCCGGGCTACCCGTGATATTGCACTGTCTCAATTTCTTACCCACAGCGGAGACACCAGACGTCCAACTAGGGCTGACTAACTATTCCGCTGTCTAAACAAACGCATATAAGACAATTATATACTCTTATTACTCTTTAGTGCTCAGGTCTGGGATGTTGCTTTTTACACGAATAACGACGAAGAACGAGGTTCCATTCCATCACGAGATTAAAGCAACCGACTGCAGCACTCTACTCGCGTCCTACATCACCAAAAAAGTCCGCAAATAAGTTATTTCTCACCTGTCGATCATACCCACACTTCCCGCAATATCCGCCACGAATAACATTAAACACGAACTCCAAGAACTCTTTTTTCCATGAGGAGGTAAAGAGATATATACCGATAATCGACCGGCGTCATCGTTGACTATTGGCCACAAATGTCACTCACACCGTAGCAGGACCGCGAATCCACGTAAATTCCGTAGTATCAAGAGAACAAAGGAACCACACATAATAGCACCGTCTTGAAGCTTGGGACGAAAGGCCTAACGCCGTTGACCCATTTCCAATGACGTAGCTAGGCCACCCGGCACCCGAGGCCCTTATGTCGCAGGAGGAGGAGGAGGAGGTACTCCGTACCCTCCCTCCTCCTCCTGCGTACTTTCCTCCTCTCCTCCCTATCCTCCCTGCTCCTCTTTCGTGTCCTCCTCCTTCCCTCCTCCTCCTCCCATCCTCCTCCGTAACCTCCCCTCCTCTCACAGTTTCCCCGCTAAATTTAGCTGGAAAATTGACGCCACGTGACCTCAACACCAATTCAATTCCCCTCTAAATTTAGAGGGGAAACTGAATTGGTGTTGAGGTCATGTGACGTCAGTTTTACTCCTAAATTTAGCGGGAAAACTTAATTTGTTCATAGGTGACATGACACGAAGTCATGTGACGTCATTTTCCCCGCTAAATTTAGCCGGGAATCGAATCGGTGTATAGGTTTGTGACGTCCCATAACGCAACCTCGCGCGGTTACGCCGACGCCGACGGCGACGCCGCGAAACACGGGAACGAGCGCCTAAGAGCTGCGCTCTAAAATGCTATATGAGAACGACTGAACGTAAAACCATTATCAGATAGGGATGTATGTAACATCGGGGAAAATATAACCTACGTGGCTGCAAGAAGTAATGCACACAAGATGGTCAAAATCAACCGCATTGGCTAAAAGTACAAATGCATGAAAGCATCCACTAAAAGAGCATGTACATTAATCGCAATCTAAAACTTCCACGCGTAAAAATATCTACCACCTCGGGCAGGTTTAGTTCACTCGACGGATCCTAGAGATTTGTTTTATCTTGTGCAACCAAATAATCGACAAAAACAAAAAGTCATATATATGGAGAAAAAAAAAAAGGGAGAGAGAACGTATCAGTCTTTTTCGGAGGCGGGGAAGGTTTAAAATCCCCAGCCACCGCCCATTGCTGTACATTTGAAAGATAATTTGTGGTTGTCGAGTCTAAACAATTTCATATCGTGTTAGAAGAAAAAAATCAACTTAAAAAGCGCAAATAATATGTAAACAAATTAAAATATTGAGTCCTTCAGGTGTCTGCGCACAATGTGCGGTAACATATGCATTGCTCAAGTATGGCAAGCGTTCAAAAAATTCCAATTCAATATCTAAAAAAAAAATAAGACTGCTTCGGGTCAGATGATTGATAGTCAATATGCCGCGGACTGTAGACTCCTCTACTAAAGAGCTTCCGACAGATGCCATCCTGAGGATTCGCGCGTATACCGGCGACGAGATATTTCGGTGGTTCCCTCTCGTGGTTCCCGACGTCACGGCCAGGATTATCAATTGCCGGCGACAATTTAGACGGTGCATGCAAATAAAAAAAAAGAAAAAAAACACACGATGGAAGCTCGGTAGTCATATCGCGTCCTTAAACCAACACAGTGAAAATCGACAGTCCGTTGTCTCTCTTATCTCCATTAATAAAAGTAGAATTAATTGTACTTAACACGCCATATGGTGAGCGTTTGACCCATCGTGGAAGGGCGACCGCAGCGACGCCTTTGGTCGCGCACGTTGCCCATAGCGTCCGACTTGCTCGCGTTCCGGAGCAACGAACGCGCACTTGCTGGGCTGTATACTAGCATAGTATCCTCCTCTATACTCACAAAGCCTGGCAGTTCGACGACGGAGCCATAGAGTGCCCGGTCGCAGTTTTGGAGCGCGAGGATCTGGTAGCACGGAACATCAAAGAGCCATTTCTCGGGGAACCTGGACGTCAGCGCACAGCTTTTGCAGTAGCGAGGACCCGAAACACACTTGTTCGCTCGGGAGGAGTGTGTTTCGGCGTCTCGCCGCAGCGGGGCGCCAGTCACGTGGCTCTCCTGGTCATCCGTTGTCTGCAATCCACCTTTTCCATTTCGGCGGCCACTTCTCGTGGCGATCTGCCAGGCCTTGTCAGTATATAGGAGGCTTTGGCACTAGGCTGTACAGTGGAACGGTGTATACTTTCTTTTCTTGCGTTTTCGCCAATATATATATATATATTTTTTGTCTATCAAGGTGTGCGCACTTTTGGGAGAAGCACGGACACGAGCGCACACCATTCAGCCGTGGTAACACTGCTAATACATCATACAAGAGACAGTCAGCAGACATTGTAGTCCTGTGACATTGGTCATACAAAAAAGAACGTTGGCAGACAAGTTCGAAGTGTGTATGAAGTATGAAGCAAGCGTGCTTCGAGCACGATTGAGGCGCGTCCGGAAATACTTCTGTCGTCATCTCTCCAGTGAATGCCGTGTCTTTTGTATGATGTATATGAGCAGCGTATAAACTGCAACTTTAGAGAAATGCCGCGGTTGCTTCCAATCCGTATACAAATGGACATACGGGGCGATCTTTGATCACGTTTTCGTTGGGAAATAGACAGCGCATGCTCATAATTTATGTGTCTTTTTTTTTCTCCGGATATATTTAGTGGATAATGTTTAGTGCGGAAATATTTAATGCATAAGTCGCGGCTACAAAAAAAAAAAAAACTCTGGAAATTTTTTTTTTTGGTATCAGTATTTTTCTTAATTATTCGTATCATATTCTGCTCATAAGCGTTACTTTTGCACATTTTTCAGCTTCTCGGAGTGTTCGACGCGAGCAAGTTCCCCAAACTCGCGTCGTACTACGAGCGTCTCAAAGCGGAGCTGCCCTACTTCGAGGAGATCAACAGGCCCGGACTTGTGCTGCTGGAGAAGCTCTGTCAAGACCTCAAATAGGTTGTTGCTGGCGACGCCTGCTCGAGACCATGCAGTAAAATACGCTTATCTTGAACGGAAGCTCTGCGTCCTCGTTTCTGATCATAAATAGAGCGTCGAAGTGCCGCCTCGGTAACTCCCAGGCAAAGCGCCGGCCGAGCTGCCCGCCGTCTGACGGAGGCTTATTGCGGAGAAGGCGCCGTGTAACTGAGGTTTCGGTTGCACGTCCAATAATCCCCAGGTGGTCGAAATTAATCCTCAGTCCTCCGCTGGAGTGTGCCAAATGCTCGCCGCTGGTTTGGCACATAAAATCCCCAAATAAAAAAAAATAAAGGATTAGATTTTCGAAGTAATAGCTATACCTTTCCGGATATATGTGGCGCCCCCACCGTCTGCTTGAGGCGTCGTGACGTTCCGATGTACACGGCACGTGAGATTGTCCAGGAATCGAAGACGAAGTCGACGTTGGTTTAACATTTTGGTATTTCAGAACGCAGAGAAGGCAGAAGGAAAGCAAGACGTACTAACCTCGTTACGTGTTTGTTTTATTTCTTGCGCTTTCTGAGCTCGTAACAGACCATTTCGATAAGTCCATCAAGCAACATTGGTGGTTGCCATTGCTTGGAAATGAAGCGCGTTAAGTTAGGTTAGGCTAGGTTCGGTTAGGTTAACTTTGCTCTGACACAAGTGCAGCGAAGAAGTCGGCAGATGGAGTTTTTATTGCACACAGCTTCCAATCCATGCCGATGCATTTACCGGAGTTTAGTATAAATAATACAGTGATGTTTAGTTAATATGGACATGTCCATTCCCCGTAAATGTTATCCATAATGCGGGTTGTTCATAATAACACGACAGAATTTATGTATTTAACCAGTTCGTCCCCGACGACAATGTTGTCTATATAGCGTGATGTCCATATTAACGGTGTCCAAATTAACGAGACATCAATGTACGAGCTACACTGTGTCTGTCAACTCAAAGCAAGCGCAATACCGATTCGGTGGCAAGACAATGGGTCTGGGTTCCGTGTGTCGGCACCAAGTAGGCATCCGTCGTTCAGCGAAGTCAACCTTCCATGCCTAAACAACTCCTCGAAGCTCCAAAAAACCCAAATGCGTGCGAGCAAGAATCAAAACATCCGAGTATAAGGACAAGCTCGAGACAACGGGAGGAAAACAAAAGCAAGACAAGGAGAAGGCTAATTTTCATTTAATTTAATAACGACTGCTGACCAGGCCTCTTCAGTGATTCAGGTCTCACTACGACGTTTCAAAAAGTATTTGGTTTTAGTTGGTAAATTTACCTTCATAATGTATTTTAAATTGGCTTTAAGTCTGCAGTGCTCAAGCAGGAACAAACTAAGGAAACTTCATTTTTAATATTTTGTCTAATCACCCCAATTCAAAATCTTTGCACGAAACAGGATTCATCTGCCAATGTCCCCTTGC